>JBBPSC010000141.1:0-29545 GCA_038093395.1 Baorangia bicolor
GCTCGCCGTTTGTCAACTCCAATCGTGATCTCAAGAGTCATATTCCGCGCCTCTTATTATGGAAAGAGGAAACCAGCCTCTGCAAAGGCGCAATATAACGTTACCGCTTGACGACTTTTCGTAGGCCAACCGAGGCCATCTGAGAGCTGTGGCTGGAGGACGGTCGATGAAAAAGGGAATTGAGGGTCCTTCCAAAAAAGAAACGGGCGCAGCCCATCCCAAAGCTTGCTTCAGAAAGCCGATGGCCCATGATCTGCAGCAGTACTACATTCAGTCCCTTCTTTGCCACGGTAAGCGACTTGCAGAAATGGTCTGACTCGTCTTCGGGTTCCTGCTTCCTTGGAATTGCCGGCTGTGTGGAGTCGAGGTGAGTGGAGCTGCCAGTGTTGAGACAGGTCGCGTTCGTTTCTGCGTCGGAAGACCAGAGATCGATCTGTAGACGGAGAAAAAAAAGGTCTAGTCATGCAGTTCATCAAAACGGACTGAGTCACATCAATGCACGAGGCCGCTCTGCTTGCCATTTATCGAGTCATTGTGAAGCCCACCACTACGTAAGTATTTTCAACGTTCTCGCCGGGCTTCAAGTTTTCTCGAATCGAGGTTACAGGGTCACCGGTCACAGATCATCGATATCGATCAGGTTTGACTCGGATTCGGAGATGGTCACATCACTCGATACGGAATCAAAAATGAGTATAAAATGTCGCTGAATGTTACACGGGGGACGTATACCTCTCTCTCTACACCATGAGTACTCGCAAATTTAAGCCAAAACATTTCTCAGACCCCAAAGTAATCGCATTGCAGACTGCGTTGCATGACCGCGACCCATTCTACAGCGGAATATGTACCATCCCGGATTATCAGCGTTTTCTGTATTACACACATGGTGACCTCCTTCGGTGAGCGACTTGAAGCCACCCGAGTGGCATGTCTAACCAAATGTGTAGTCGCGTCGATCTTTCCAACGCTAGAGCGGACGACCTCGATGCATTGTATCGTGCTTGCAAACCAGCGGAGTTCGGCCGAAACGGGGAGAATATCCTTGACGAATCGTATAGGAAGGCCGGAAAGATGGATCTCATTTCGTTCTCGACACTCTTTGATCCGCGCAGCCTCGGGATCCACGAGCAGGTATCAAAGGCGTTACTTACTCAGAGCCACGCGACGATGGACATGGAGTTGTACAAGTTGAACGTCTATGGTGAGCACTCCGATCACCGGCTGATTCATCGTTTTCGACTCCAACTCATTGTGTCACAGGAAAGGGTGATTTCTTCAAGGCTCACAAGGACACGCCACGGGGTCAGGACATGTTCGGGTCGTTGGTCGTCGTCCTTCCCACTCTGCATGAGGGTGGTCAATTCGTACTTCGTCAAGATGAAAAAGAGTGGACCATCGACTTCACCGACAAGTTCGCGACCGCCACAGAGCCCTCTGTTTGCTTCGTCGCCTTCTTTGGTGACATCGAGCACGAGGTCTTGCCCATCACGTCGGGTTATCGCGTGACGCTCACTTACAACCTCTACCACAAGTCTGTTCACCCCAGCACGTCGTTCGTCCCCACTCCGTTGAGTCCGTTCCATCTAAACCTCAAGCAAGCGCTAGTCGATCTGGTGAACGACAAGTCGGTACTCCCCAACGGCGGGTATCTGGGATTTGGCCTCGTCCACGAGTATGTCCATACCGGCCGCAAGCTGATCGACCTGTTGTTTGGCCAGTTGAAAGGATCGGACCGCGCACTGGCGGACGTGTGTGACACACTTGGCCTGCGTTACTCCCTCAGGTTGCTCTATCGCGGTATTTGTGACAACCGGTTGAACCTCATCACCACAAACGAACTTGACGTGGACGAGACGACGATGAACGCGGAGGCCTCGTTTATGGAGTACTTTGAACAGGCCCTCAAAGGTTTGACGATCGAGCAAGTCGAAGGCGTCGTTCTCGTCGGAGGGCGGAATAACTATCCGATTGGCCCGTGGTTGGAACCGTTTTATAGGAATCCGGTCACAGAGGTGTTGGAGATCACGCGGATGAAGTCATCGGTGGATATCAAGACCTCGTTTATGACGTACGGCAATCAGGCGGAGTTGGACTACTTTTACGGGACTGCGTGCATGTTGATCGCTGTGGGACCGGCAGAGTCGCGCGAACGCCTTGGGTTGTGAAAACTGGACCTGTACTCTTTCGAGGATGCGATTGTAAGTTTAGTAGTACGAAGAGCGTTGTCTTGTCGATTATTGTTGTTGTTACGTACATGATCAGTAAAACCGTATCCGAGTTTCAACTTGAAGTTTCAAGTTTGTTCATAATTCCGAGTCGCCGAGCTTCAAGTTGAACTTTTGCTTCTGTTGGCAGCGGAAGCAAAATACGATCTTACAACCCACAGCCTGTTACTGTGACCGATCGCCTACAGTAGCAAAAGGAACGAGTTTGTTCCTTTGATTCTTTCAGCTTGTTGGTCACCTGCCGACGGCGAGACTAGAATATAGGCCTTGCATCGGGAGTACAAGGTTCGCGAGTTCATTCATCGTTACACCTACGATTGACTCGGACAGGTTCACAGTACTCGCCAACGAGGGTCGTGGGGATTTGGGGTCGGCTTGCCTGGCGCTCCTTCGTAGGCACCATCAAGGAAGTCCAGCGTGAAGCACGTTCTCATCACGACACATACTGTAGGCCCTCTGCGAAGGGTTTTCCCCACAGGAAAATTCAAGAGGGATTGGAGATGTTCCTGGTAGGTCTCCCCAAAACATCCATAGATTTGCAGAAACCGAGCTATCCATCAAGTGATTACCGCCGTCACTTTCCTTGGCGTCAAGAAGAGGTGAGGTATTCTTTGTGGGTCTAATGCATGTACATGATTGCTCATCGCGTCGCGGTAGAATATTAAACGCAACTTGTTGGTGTTTTGACCGAGATCGCAAGGAAGATTGATACCCCTGCGTGGTTTTGCATTGGCTTAGTTGGCTCACTCGGATCGCACGTAATCCCCCTTCCGGGATCTTCGTACGTTGCCAGGCTTCCCTGCATCTTGTCTCTTGTTACTCGAGCTGGTTACGTGCGTCTAGGTACACCAAGCATATTCTCTTGACGGTGGTGCAAGTGTATCATGTTCACAGAAGCCACGACGGAACCGTGGAAATCAATGGAGTGGTTGAGAAGGCCGGTGTGAAAGGGTACCGACACTCTGCCAGTGCACCATTCGAGAAGTTCCTTTGGGGATGAAACTATCTGCCCCATTTCAATGATAGATTCCCGTCTGACCTACAGTATACCCAGGACGAAAGCAAAATATCCTAGTGAGTAGAGATCTCTGACTTTGTGGCGTGAGTTCTACACCCACTCACGCTGTCATATCAAGCATTGACACACACGTAGGCAGACAGGTCAACCTCCCCGGCTGCCATCTGATAGTCTAGCTACGCATAACAATGATCCTTCGCGTGGAATTTCTTCACATGAGGGTGCCAAGCACCTAAAATCGTATAAAATGGCACCTCCAACCCGCAACTTTGGTTAACCTTGTTGAACTCCTTGGCCAGTCACACCATGCGCCTCAACATCCGTGGACTCTTCCTCCCCGCCCTCTTTGTTATAAATGGCGTTCTTGCCCAATAAAGTACCTCACCTACCAGTGGCACCCCTGACGTTACCTACCCCAACGGCGACGCGTTCGTCTTCTGCAGCGCCCAAGACTGCACGGACACGTGTGAGGTCGTCAACTCCGTGGACGTCCCTGATGATGACGGAGAGTTCCCTCCGAACGACATGGGCTTCCAGTCCATTTACTGGTACGATCCCGGTAACGACGGCTTTTTACTGTACACCTGCCTCGACTATCAGTACCTCGGTTCTGCCATGCGCATCGGGCCGAACACCTGCTATAATCTGTATTTCAATGGTACTCTGGCCGACTATACCGAGTATTATTACTTTGTCGGTTGATGTGTGGGTAAAAAGGTATTGATATCTCTTCACCTAGCCTTTTAGCAAATAAACTTACCTGTATATAGACTTGCGGGAAGTGAGGTTCGAGAGAGGGCGGGACCTAATATGGCTTTGACCCCTTTCACTGGGCTCAACTGGATGAGTTGTAGCTTGTCCTCGAATGATCGCCAATCGGATGTACAACAATATCGAGGGTCAATATGTATTGGAACAAATCCACGCTGCTACCCGCAAATTTTATTGATATTACTGTTGCTCGGAGGAATCACTTGTACCTTGCAGACGGCATTCTCGAGCCATCGACTGAAGTTCCCTGACTTAGACTCGAATCTTCAGCATCTTTGTGCGAAGAACTGATGATAGGGACAATTGACACTTTACCACTGACTCACATAGCAAAGATCCACCTCGTGTCCTTGCATAGAGTTACACAAGTCGAACGTCTTCCAGTGGTGCATTTCATTTACTAGCTTCTTCATCGTTCTCGACTCAAACATATTGTGTCATAGGAAAGGGTCATTTCTTGGGCACATTGGTCATGCGCAGGGGTGCCGAGAAGCTCCCAAGGGGATGCCGGTCGGTGTCAGAATCTCGCCCAAAAATGGTAGTATACACTTTATCCAATTTACTACACTTTGTGCCACGGCCTCGGACCTGCCGTTTTGCCGAGTCGGAGTCGGAATTTGAAAGATAGGTCGACCAATCGACCCTCCCCAATCTTGCCCCCATGTGGAATTGCCAATTTGCCAATCTCTGCAAAGAGGGGACACTGATCATACGATCTTTCCTTTGTGCAGATCTATAAAACCTTGGGAAAGAATCACAAGCACTGAACGCAACCACCAACTGAATCTACCTATTATCCTGCACAGTTTCATATGTCAGCACCTCACTGCGAGAAGGGACTTGAGTTGTTCAAGACGCTCTGGGAGTTCGAGGACGACTACGAACCATTCTATGGTGGCCAAAGTACCATTCCGAACTATCAGGCATCGCTTTATTATACTCACCCTGAAGGTGACATTCATCGGTGTGCACTCTCTTGGTAGAGTCCATAATACGACAACTCATGTGGTCGCAGTCGCATCGATTTTTCGAAAGCTGGGACGGATGATTTAGCTGCTCTGTATGAGGCATGTAAGCCAGCACAGTTTGGCCTCAACGGGGAGACCGTCCTCGACGAGACATATAGGAAGGCGAAAAAGATGGATCTAGACTCGTTTTCCACCCTTTTCGACCCCCGTAGTCTCGGCATCCTCGACCAAGTCTCAAGGGCATTACTCACCGAGGGGCCTGGTCCTGGAATCATGGAGATGGAGCTCTATAGGCTGAACGTCTACGGTGAGCGTTTTAGCCCGGCAGCATTACATGTGGCACGGTTCTCATGTGGCGTTTTAGGGGAAGGTGATTTCTTTAAACCTCATCAAGATACACCTCGGAACGAGAGAATGGTCGGGTCGTTGGTCGTCGTCCTGCCCACCCAACATGAGGGTGGACAACTCGTGCTTCGTCAGGGTAGGCAAGAGTGGACCGTTGACTTTGCAGACAAGTTCACTGTAACGGCCGATCCTCTGGTGTGCTTCGTTGCCTTCTTTGGTGACGTCGAGCATGAAGTCTTGCCCGTCACCTCAGGCTATCGCGTCACGCTCACTTACAACCTCTACCACACACCTTCCCACCCAAATACATCCTACATCCCCACGCCTTTCCACGAGCGACTCAAGAAAGTGTTCATCGAACTCGTCAACGACAAATCCACCTTGCCAGAAGGTGGCTATCTAGGCTGCGGTCTCGTGCACGAGTACGTCTACGGCGCGAAACAGCCAGTCAATGCATTGCTGGACCACCTCAAAGGTGCCGACCAAATCCTCGCGGCGATCTGCGAGGAGCTGGGTCTCCGGCATTCGTTGACGTTGCTCTATCGCGATCTGTGTGACGCAGGTGTTAATTTAATTACCGGCAGGGAGCTCACCATGCTCGGTTACTTATCAGCTAAGAATGCTCAGAACGACTACCTGGAGGACGCCCTCGAAAGGTTGACCATCGACGACGTCGAGGGTGTCGAGATCATCGGTCATCCATCCGACCGCTATACGCTCGAGAGATACTTGGACTTTTTACTGCCTTTCTATAGAAATCCGGCTACGAATATCTTGGAAATCCGGTCCATGTCGTCCACGGAGATGGCAACGCCGTACGCATATTATGGGAACGAAGCCTCCTTGGAGTACATGTATGGGCAAGTGTCCATGTTGATCGCCATTGACCCTGTGGCATCCCGCAAGGAACTTGTTTTGTAACTGTGAGAGAAGGAGGGGTGAACGATTGTCTGTATCTACGGCAGTGTTTCGTAACGTTTTTCGGCATTCAGAGCGACCAATCATGTCCGCTACTAGTCACAGCACTTCACGACACACTTCGTACCATGCCACATTCCTGTACCACACATCGTTGCTGTATCATGCAATAAACCATACCATTGTGAATACATTGTTCGTCAAGAATTGAATCGGTATGTTCAAGTTGGATTTTCAGTGCACTTTGCTAGAAACCAATCCATTGCACCTTTCCCAGCAAGTTACGTACGAGAACTCGGCAGAATAAAAGGCTATCGAGCTGCTCGCTTCAGTGAATTCCGCGACCACTGCCTGGCAGTGGTACTGCCAGTGAAGAGCGGCGTTGATACACTGAATGTTCTTCATTCACCGCATTATCATTTCAAGTTGGCAAAATCACTGATCTTCAGTCGTTCGGCTATGCACAGTGCGTATCGTTGCAAGTTCACGACTTGGGCTTGGGGGCTTGAACTTTTGCTTCCGTTGGCAGCGGAAGCAAAATACGATCTTTACACCCCACTGCATCCGGTTACTGTAAGAGTCTGCAACTGATCGCCCACAATGGAGAACGATTTTCTTCCTTCAGCTCTTTCAAGTTGGTCTGTATATGAGAGAAGGTAAACCGATTGTGTTCAGACGATGAGACGCAACTCTTTGGCCCAATGGCACCAGCGAAACTGACGCTCCTCCTGCGCCACTTTCAGCTTCGAGTTCCTGGTCTCGTTTGCGTTGGATCTCTTTCGATAATCAATTCTTTCATGTCATTGAACACCTGGTCCCCATTGGCACTGGCACGTGTTGATCGTTCCGACTCAGAGTCATCTTTTTCCAGCCTGTCAAATGGCATTAAAACGCAGAGGACAAGATTGTTTGTTAGGAGAACTCGTGAGTCATATTTTCGGTTTGATGATATCAAGTAGAGGGGCCCATAGGAAATTGCCAATTTGCCACTCTGCGAGGAGGGAATAGTATTACCAGCACAGCCACGTAAATTTCCCCGGTTATAGATACTAATCATGCAACCTTTCCTTTGTGCAAATCTATAAAACCGAGTCGCAGCCCAAAGGCAACCGCCAACGGAATATACATACTATCCTGCAAGATCTCATATGATACCTTACCACGAGAAGGGTCTCGAGCAGTTTAAGACGCTCTGGGACGACTGCGAACCATTCTATGGCGGCAAGAGTACCGTTCCGGACTATCAGGCATCGCTTTACTATACGCGTCCTGAAGGTGACGTTCATCGGTGCGCACCCCCTTGATAGCGTCCATAATATGACAACTCATGTGGTCGCAGCATCAACCTTTCGAAAGCTGGGACGGAGGATATAGCTACTATGTATGAGGCATGTAAGCCAGCACAGTTTGGCCTCAACGGGGAGACCGTCCTCGACGAGACATATAGGAAGGCGAAAAAGATGGATCTAGACTCGTTTTCCACCCCTTTCGACCCCCGTAGTCTCGGCATCCTCGACCAAGTCTCAAGGGCATTACTCACCGGGAAACGTGGTCCTGGAATCACGGAAATGGAGCTTTATAATCTGAACGTCTACGGTGAGCGCTTGCTGGTCCGGCAGCCCGGGCATTACATATAGCACGATTCTCATGTGGTGTTTCAGGGGAAGGTGATTTCTTCAAACCTCACAAAGATACCCCTCGGAACGAGAGCATGGTCGGGTCGTTGGTCGTCGTCCTGCCCACCCAACATGAGGGTGGACAACTCGTGCTTCGTCAGGGTATGCAAGAGTGGACCGTTAACTTTGCAGACGAATTCACTGCAGCGGCCGATCCTCTGGTGTGCTTCGTTGCCTTCTTTGGTGACGTCGAGCACGAAGTCTTGCCCGTCACCTCGGGCTATCGCGTCACGCTCACTTACAACCTCTACTACATACCTCCCCACCCGTGCGCGTCCTGCATCCCCACACCTCTCCACCGGCAACTCAAGGAAGCGCTCGTCGAACTCGTCAACGACAAATCCACTTTGCCAGAAGGTGGCTATCTAGGCTGCGGTCTCGTGCACCAGTACGTCTACACCGCGAACCAAGCGATTAATGCGTTGCTGGACCACCTCAAAGGCGCCGACCAAATTATCGCGAGGATCTGCGAGGAGTTAGGTCTCCGGCATTCGCTGACGTTGCTCTATCGCAATCTGGGTCAAGGAAGTCTTCATTTAATCGCCTGCGGCGAGCTCACCATGCAGAATCCCATATGGGGAAAGGCAAGTGAGGAGGACTACTTGGAGGACGCCCTCCATGGGTTGACCATCGACAACGTCGAGGGCGTCGAGATCATTGGCCAACCATTCGACCGCGATGCGCTAGAATATGAGGGGGATTTCCCAGAGTTTTTAGGACCTTTCTATAGAAACCCGGCCACGAAGATCCTGGAAATCCGGTCCATGTCGTCCATGGTGAGGGAAACGCCGTACGCCCATTACGGGCCCCAGTCGTGTTTGGAATACATGCGTGCAAAAGTGTTCATGCTGATCACCCTTGACCCGGTGGCATCCCGCAAGGAACTTAATCTGTAACCGTGAGAAAAGGAACGATCGTCTATGCCCTCGGGAGTGTTCTGTACCGTTTTCCGGCGTTCTTCGGAGTAATTAATCATGTACATCAGATCGCCTCTTGTCCTCGAATTCATCACCCTTTCATGCGGAAACGATTGATCACCTTTCCTTGTCCTGGGCTGCTTTGGGGAACCAAGGTTTGGTGTTAAAAGTAGGTAATAACGATGCGTTCGTCGACGACAACTATGAGACCTGAAGAATAAAACGAAAATATCGTACATCATATCTCGACGCCGTCGTTCAACTAACCCTTGGGCATATAGCAACTAAGATGATACCTCCATTGGTGTATGGCCACTGGCAACGATCACGTCTTCCGCCGCCGACCGTCGCGCCCTGCGTTCCGCAGCCTGCGCTTGCAGCACCTCGACTTCCTGCTGTAACTTCCCCTACCAAAGGATCAGCCACGCTGACGCAGCACGGCATTGCTCGAATCCACTTACCACCTTGGACTCAAGCTCGACCTTGTCAAAGATCGAGTATGCGGGTGGCGGCGGCGGCGGGGTCACGAGAGTACCTTGCAACGGCGTGAGTGGTGTACAAGGATGGGCTTGGTGACTGGGAAAGTTACCAAAGCCAGCCTTTTTGAAGACCTCTTCCATGAGTTCTTGATTGCGTTTGTACCGCGTGATCGCGAGCGTCCGTGTCGATATCATCTCAAACTCATCTAAGGTATCAAGACTATGAAATGTTTCACATCCGAAACGATAACTTGCCCCACCTGCAGAGTCATCGTCGTCCAATCGAGGCGGTCCAGGCCGCTGCTACAAAAGCCCAAGACACGTCATCAGTTTACGGACGCGTTCGAAGAAGAGTGAAAACGCACCCCTCCCATGCTCCCACTTCGTTCCCGCGCACGTTCCCGTTCCCGCCGTCTTTCCAGCGACTCCATGTTGCTGTTCTGCTGTGCCAGCATGGCTTGCGGTGTCATACCTATTCCTTGCGGGCTCATACCCATGGCTTGGGGGTTCATGCCTTGTGGAGCCATGCCCATCCCTGGTTGATTCATCCCCATTGGCTGAGGGCTCATGCCTATTGGGCCTTGGGGCGGAGGGGGGCCAGCGGAAGGCGGATAGACTTTTTGACCAGCTTTCTCACCCATGACATACACGGGAGGCTCGGTGATCTGACGGAGCGGATATTGCCGTACGGGTGAATTCAGCAGCGAAGGAACGGTCTCTGCAAGTATATCAGTATCAGAAGTAGAAAGCAATAAAGGACGTCTGGAAAGTGGCTCGAAATGTGTAATAAAGTCACTGTGCTCGTAATGCATGGTTCCGACAGTGTCAACGGACTGGTGCAGGACGGAGAGGACGTTTGGCTAGCTAAAACCCAGAAAAGTTGACTTTTATCCTCCAAACGTCGTGGAATATGTGAAATTATTCCGGGAGATAAGGAGTGAGAATGTGCGGGGTATCTGAAACATGGAACGTGATTTAAGAACATAAATGTGCCTAGACTCACGAATTACTGGTCCACGTGTATAATGCACGAGCGTGATTTGTGGGTGACCACCCTTGACGAGGCGGTACCGACGTCGGACACGCCAAGCGGTCGTCTCCTGCGTGTTGGGCACGAACCCATATTTTATTTCCATGACTTCGATTTCCTAAGTAAAACAGTGCTACAAATCAACTGATATGGCTCGGCAGAGGCGTGTGGAGGTAGGACACGTACACGGTTGCCAGGCGCTGGGAGTGCGTAGCGCGTTTCTTGGTCTTGATAGCGAATACCGTCATTTGGGGATTGTGCGGGGTTGGGGAGGAAGATAAGGACGACTTGGCCCTCTGCAAATGAAACCGACACGTTAGCGTGTTGCTCGAGTCCTGTCGCGTGCTGGCGTACCAACAGGCTTGTCAATAAACGTCCATGTATATGGAACGGTGAGGGATAGTTGTGCAGCGCGAGCAAGCATGTTTGCCGCAGCCTCGATGGTCACGTTTGCATGAAGCCCGATGTTTTCCGGAAAGCGAAGGCATGGAGCATCGGGATGCGGTTGTTGGAAAGACATTGCAGCACGGGATGCGAAATAGTCGTCTTCCTGTTTTGGATAACTGCGCAGGCGGTTGTTTGGATCAGAAGCTCATGCCAAACAAACACATTCCATCACGTGATGAAGGAAACATACATACGATTGAATCAAATCAAACGGTTGACTTTACATGACAAGAAAACAGATACAATGTGCTAAGCAACTGAACCAAAGTTTTACGAACACAATGTTCGCTAGATTCGCTTACTCGCCATCAAACACGTCAAAGGGGAGTTTCCAGCCCTGGCTGGGGTTCACGACACGCTTGGGCGGGTGCGAAGCAGCAGCCTTTTCGAGATTTTCAAAGTCTTCTTGAGGAATTTCAAAGACTAGAAAAGGCGATCAGTCTTTCCTTCCTAATTCGCACTCGTGACGAATGAAACTTACTATCGAAGTTCTCGACGATGCGAGAAGGCGTCACACTCTTAGGGAGAACAACCGTCTGAAAACCTAAGTCAGGCTCGTCCGAAACGTCGTGTGATATTACTTACGCCACGCTGGACATGCCAGGATATAATCACTTGCGCAGGGGTGATACCAAGCTTGCAAGCAATGTCTTTTACCTGAGAATATGCAGTGAGGATTCGGAGATACAGGATTAAGCGAGTCTCGCGTACCTCAGGAACACCAAGACTCTCTCCGACTTGTTTGTTGCTACCAAGTGGCGAGTATGCCTCTAGTAAAAGGCCGTTCTCTTTCGACCACTGAATAATATCATGAGGCTAACGGTTTGGAAACGGCGCATATGTGCAACAAAACCGACCTTAAGGAGCTCAGGTTGAGGGTTCCAGAAATTAAGCTCGACCTGGTTAACAGCCGGCTGATACTTCAAGGGGTTGGATGTCAAATTCTGAGTCCTGTGATGCACATGAGAATATGAGGATGGTGCAAGCGAAGAGCTGTGTCGACAAACCTTCGGATGTTGAAGCTAGACAAACACATATTGAACAAGCATTCAGAAGGTAACAAGTGTGATGCTCACTTGCTAATACCGATGTTTCTGATCTTGCCTTTGTCAACCAATTCCTCGAGTTTCTGCCAAGTCGGATAGGGATCCGCAGTGAGGTCTTCATCCAAGATGTTGCTTCCAGCCTTCTTAAATGCGACGGGCCTAATAGTTCTAGCGTCAAAAAATGCAGAGCGAACAACATACACTGAAATACCAATGAATCAGGTACAAATCAAGATAATCAGTGCCGAGCTTGGAGAGTGAATCGTCAAGGACAGGTTCGATATCCTCGGGAGCATGGAAATTGTTCCAGAGCTAATAGACGAGATCAATACACCCGATGTTCACAGGAACAGTGACTTGCCTTGGACGTTAGCCAGAGTTGTTCACGCGGTACGTTGCTCTCTTTCAGAGCTTGCCCGACTTCCGCTTCATTCTGGATGAAATCTCAGGACTGTCTCCGAGTTTTGTATCAAAAAGGGGTACGTGCCCTATAGATCCACGCTCCGTCGATGTGTCGGTAGCCAGCGTTCAGCGCCGTCTGTGGTCCTTAGCATCGCATGAGAAAAGTGTATAAATCAGCCTACCTTGACAGCGTTGCCAACCTCGCCTGTTCCGGACTGCCATACGCCTATATGACCAAGGTGAGCTCATCGATCAACATGTCATAAACCCATCTCCTACCGAGAGCAATAGAGGGGATTTTATCTCCGGATGGTAACGTATAGTGAGATGGGAGCTTCGCCAAGTCGCTCTGGTTCCTTCGTGGGCCATAGCACGTCATCCAGAAACCCCTGGAGCGTGCGAGCCGCACTGCAGAGCACGAAGCGTACATAATGGCGGCTAAGGAGAGAAAGTAGAGGATAAGTCTCTTCTTTCCAAAGGGTTTTCTGCGGTGAGTAAACTGTTCTCCTTCGACGTCCTTGTCGACGGTGGGAAGGGGTTCGTAGCGTGGTGGGAAGGCCATCGCTCAAGCGAAGTTTGGTGCAACTTGGTCGTGTCCTGTGAACGGGCCTCTCTAGGAGCCTTCTAATGTATTTGCACGTGACCTGGTGATTACTTGCACGGCCACGGCCCGACCGGGCCAGCTCCATGCCGCATCAGCGCTTCCCAAGTTCCCAAATTCTTAGCCATTACATTGAGCATCTACGAGGGGTCGAAATAGACACGCTCGTGTGATTCGCAATGCACGTTACCCCTCCCTGTCATCACGAGCGTGATCAAGCAAGCTCTTCAGCGTGTCCTGAAGACTCCCGGATCGTTTGAGACCGAAATTGGCAAGCGGGACACGGATTACATTATCCTTGTCGGCGGGAAACGATCAATACATCACAGCGCCTTTCTGCAACGTTGAGTATGACCACTGGTCCGCAGTTTGCTGAAGCAAGGAGCTGAGAGGGAGGAGGAATCGCTGAAAACCTGGCAATCCCTGCATCACCTGTAGAAGTTTATCTCGCTCGATTGCTAACAGCGAGCGACCCACCTGGGATTGCCTTTAAGGTGCTCGACTCCATCGCAAAAGGTCCAGCCTCGAAGTTACAGTATGTTTTTAATCGCGCTTCGGACATGACTTCTACAGTCGAAGTGGTTCTGTAGGGTTAGACCCGATGCTTGAGTTAGATGGATTAAATAGAGGAGTCTTGAACATTGAACATTGAGAGACTAGCCGATGTCAGTCTTGATTGTGTCATGGTGAAAGACATGCAGTCTCTGACATAACCTTACAATTAGCGTGCACATGAGCTATCCACGCATTAATCCGTTGCATTCGACTGTGCCAGCGGCTGAGCGGCCCGGGACTGTCCTTGTAGAATTCCCTCATCGCAGTGATCGTGTTGTTAGGGACACAGAGAAGGAATGATAACTCCCATCAGCGGGAGGTACTACAAGAGGGTTCCTGTCAGACCGCATCAGTAAGGCTGACCTCGTTTGGAAATCGGAAGTTCTCGCAGTAAAAGTAGGGTGATACCCGGTTGCTGGGCGAGCGAGGGCCTCGTTCGATAGTGACAGCGAGCTGCTGCTCGTTAATGTCTGGTCAAACGCCGTCTGTCTGTCGATTGTCGGTGAGTTCAGTCAGTTCAAAACGTTGCTGTGCTGGTCGCGGACCAAGTTTAATTTATGTACGGCAGTGTACAAGTGGTGCAAGTTGCAGCGCGGTTCAATTGCCGTCATGTCTGACTTGATCTCCACACCATCTCAAACGCAGAGCACAGTCTCGAACGAGGCTTTCGAGGCGCTCATAGATCTCCTTGCATCCGATGGCGCTGACGAAAACCCATCAACGCTTCCAGGGGACCATGCTCGCACTCAACCGAACGTGACACTGAGAGATCCATCGGGAAAACTGGATTTTGATAAGATTCGTCTGATGTTTGCAGCGCAGAACGAGAGTCACCGCGTTTCCACCGCCCCGGAACCTCTTCGGGAAGAAAAAAATCGCGTGCAGTCCCCAACTGTGCCCAACGAGGACGGTGACAGTGATGACGAGCCCCACTCGCACCGAAGCATGTCCTCGACGGTCCCTTCTCGTTCGAATTCCATGTCCCCAAAACCAGTCGAACGCGCAACTACTTGTCACAGGCGTAGCTCGACGTTTGGAAATCAACCCTGGGCGGCAATCCATAAGAACGCGGCAGCAGCCAAAGTAGTATGTGGTTCTTGTCGCTTTTGGAATTAGGTACTGACAGCGGTTCGCAGGAGGACGTGGCACCCACGCTATTGCATCAACCTCTTTCGTTTGATGAACTGAACACGGCGCTTGCAGGCGCCCATGAAGAAGTGAGGTCTCTTCGTCAGCAGTATGATGAACTTCAGGCCTTGGTTTCCAAGCGCTTCGGAACCGAAACAAGGGATCAAGTCAAACCTCCCCCAATTGCTGTGAATACTGAAAAGGTTGCACTTGACAAGGATAATGGACGTATTGAAACACGGGATGCGGGTTCCCAGGCACAGCTAAGTGCTGTTGTGCCTCCCGTCCCCCTACCGTCAGATGTACCCACCGAGATTGCCAACCTCTCTGAGAATGAGGCAAAGAGAGCATTGAGCGTGAGTGGCCCAAGTTCTTGTGTAATTGGTTGCTGAGGGATGTCTTATGACTAGGCCCTTGCGCGTTCGTTGAATCTCTCACTAAGTGCCATAGACCCAATGGCCAACCTTTCGACTCCTGCCGCGTCCATGTCGCCGAAACAGAGTTTATTCCCTCCGAATCCGACTCGACAACATGATGTAGCCTCCATCGCTCGCGCAGTCAAGTTCCTTGGCACAGTGGACGAACTAGTCTGGCGGCGGACCTCGGCTCCGTCTGGGCCCCGTACGTTACTGCCAGTATTTTCGGAGGAGAACAATGTTGCCCTCCTCGCCCGTCTTGAGCTATGGGAACGGGCAGTCCGGCGATCGTCAAGAGCTTGAAGGCTGATCCTGTGACATTATGTGGTGACACCCATACCCAAGCCTGGTGCTTGTGCCAGCTCGATCTATACCACTATTTTCACTCGTTGATCTAGATTCTTAGATGTAGTATTTATGACTCTTGCATGTTCTGTAGGATGAGATGTTGGTCTGTCTTATATTGTATACTTTGATCACTACGGTAGCCGGTCAGGGTGTGTTCCAAATCTGGCAAACCGAGCTGTAGTACTTTTGCTTGACTGGTGACGAGTAGGACGTATGCAGGCAACGATCCAGAGACGCTCCTCGACGTTCACCGCAGCGGCACTCCCACCACTGCAGACTTTCACGGGTGATCTCTTCTCGGATTCGCGCTTTCATGGGTACCGGGGACCGAGTCGGAACGTGCGACTGCCTCGCGCGAGCACCAGCGGAGGCGGTACGTTAGCCGAAAGCGAAGACGGCGTGAGGTGTGTGGTTGCAGGGAGGGAATGTTCGTCCAACCACTCATTTTCCGTTCGGTGTCTCCTGACGTGACGGTGTCGAACAGCCCTGCGCGTTCTTCGTTTGTCAGATCCAGAAGACACGGCAACCACGGAGCAAAAGTCGGCTGTTGGGCATGGTGGGCATCGCGTCGACGTGTCCAAGAACCTCTGGGATGGGAGTGGGCTCAAGATTGAAAGCGCCAGCACCGATGTTGCGTGGTGTAGCGGCAGTTGGTGTTCCTTTGCAACGCGACCCACTCCGAGGACTGAGATCGCCAACAGATTACAGCAACAAGATACTGACGAGCGCTAGGAACGGCGATCTCATCATGTGGGACTTGGACAAGCCTGGCAGTAGCAAGTACGGTAGGTATCTTTGACTCTCTGCTTTCATGACTAACGTGCCTGCAGAAAGAAAGACCAAGAACCACGTTCGCTCTATCCATAAGCTGTCCTGCTCGTCCATAGTCCCCTACTATTGCATCACTGGCTCTGCGGACGGTGACATGCGCATCTGGGTACGTTTGCTCGTCCCTTGTCTTTGTGCTGTACCGACGTCATGTAGGATTTGCGGGACATGTCGCGTTCAGTGATGAAGATCCATCACCCGACCTCCGTTCGGTCCCTCGTCTTCTCGCCCTCCCTCTCACATCCTTTGCAAGCTGTCGTTGGTCTTGACAACGGTTCCATATACCGCTGGGACTTGCAAATGGGCCAACGTGGTCAGCTAGATCGCTTGCCCGTGGCGCATACAGGCCCCATCCTGGCCTTGGATTGGTGCAGCACCTCGGTCACGAGCAAGGGTGCGGATAACGTTCCTACACAGATGGAACGGTGTTGGATTGTCAGTGGTGGACTCGATCACACAGTCAAGGTATGTCGCATCTATCTTGCTGCTACCATGTCTGATTGTGCAAAGGTTTGGGATCTCCCGGGGTCAACCACTTCATCACACATCGTGAACAAACCGACATACGTCCTACACCCTTCATATCCAGTCAGGCGTGTTCTTTGGCGGCCTGAGTATCCCTGTGAAGTGGCAGTGGTCTCAAACGCGGAGTTCAGTGGTGGGAGTGGTGCGGAGCTGTTGGCGAGCCCCCGGATGCAGAACGCCACGCCCAGCTTCCTTTCAGCGGCCGCTCCGGTATCCGAATCGAAGGATGCAGAAAGCAAGCCTAGCATGGTAGGCGAGACAATTGAGATATGGGACGTGCGTCGCGGGTGGATCGCCAAGTGGACCGTCGACACCAGCGTTTCCGATGGTGGGGTGACTGGTACGCATTCATCCTTGTCCTTTGTGTCGTGCTCATGCTCAGGCCATGTCCAGATGCCGTGTTCCGCGATTCTCATGCACTTTTGGTTCAGCATGCGTCTGGGACCTTTGCCCAGATCGACCTGAGACACTCGCATCGGCCCATTGATGCAGTACCGAGGGTTGCGTTGTCTTGGAATGCCGTCGACGGTTTAGAGGGGGCGCTGGCGTTCGTTGCCGACAAACGTGGCAAGTGGGAGGTGCCTTATGACGATATGTGAGTTCACTTCGTTCTCTTTCCGTGCCCCGCTGATTTTTTTCCGTCGATAGCCACCCAGATCGGCGCTCGTTACTCGCCGACCGGAAGTCGAAGTTGAAGGCATTGGGCGACAAAAGTCGTGTTCCATGTCTACAGAACATGGGGATGTATGTTCACGTACCCCCTTCTGCAAACACTGAGCCGGATATGTTCGCGAGACTTGCCAAGGGTTATGTTGTGCCCGAGAAGCCAACAAAGAAGAAAGAAGTCTGTTCGTTGAACGCGGAGGTGAGTCAGACAAGTTACCAAGTACACTGGAAAACTTACATTTCGTCTTCCTTAGGTTGCTATACAAGCTGGGAACATATGCGCTGCTCAAGCGTGGACCTTATTGGAATCACTATTAACCGACATCGTCCCAGAGTCGGTCACCGCTTCGTTATCAGCCCCAGGCAAGGTGGACGTACCGTATCCGCTCGTCCATTCAGTCTCAGCGCCGGGTGTCCTCCCATCGAACGAGGGCGTGAATGTGCATAGCGCTGGATCAGTCTCCAAACCAGCCTCTTACCGCGCCATGTCCGCCGATTCTGCCGTCCAGCCCGCTGCATCACCCCTTCACTCCCCATCTCAATCACGTATCGGTCACCATCACAGTCATGTACAAACACCACGTTCTGCCTCGGTCAATGGTGCCAGCCGTGCCATGTCTGCATCGAACGAGGACCGTAAGCATCTACGACATCGTCCCGAGGCCCAACCACCTCCACCCACCAAGCCGCCCCCCAATTCCCGTAATGTAACGCCGGCGTCTTCGGCGTCGTCGTCACCACGTCATGTCCCTGTCTCTCTCCCACCCATACCAGCACTCCCACCCACGACGACCATGACGCCAACCACGCAGAGGCGGCCTTCCATACTCGTCTCGACCGCTTCGCCGGTGCATTCGCACGCTCGCCGGCCCTCGGTCTATAGCCGCGTGACGAGCGCACACAGCGAGAGTCCGAGCGCAGCTAGCATGAGCGACAGGAGCCTCCGACACGTCGGCGAAGGCGCGCTCGACGACTCGGACTCGTCGGACGGCGCGGCGAGCGAGAGCATCGCGGACAGCCATGCGAGCGAGGTCGACCACATCGAGTTGGCGCCTGCGCCGCCCAAGTCGAACGTGAGCAAGGCGCGGAGTATGAGCGCTGGGCGAGCGGCGCTTGCGCATCCGAGTCCGTTGTCGCGACTTGCGGGTCAGCAGCAATGGACGGAAGACGAGGAGGGGCCAGGTTCGGGCCCAGTCCCGGGGCCGAGTAAACGCCGCGTCGAAGACGACGACGCGAGTCCTTCCCCGGTGTCCTCCGACACGGACGGCGAACGGAGCGACGATTCAGAGGAGGACCGACGTCATGCGGTGAGGATGAAATCGCAGTCGATGACGCGGTCCAGGTCGCGGAAGAATTCGAGCGTGAACGCGAGGCGGTTGAAGAGCCGGAGTCGGAGTTCGACGGTGGCGTCGCTCGCTGCGCCGTTGCTGTCGCCTCCAAGGTCGTCACTCAGTGGGCAATCGACGGGCTCCCCGAAGCAGTCTCATGTTCCGATCGGGAGGGTTGGGAGTCAGAGTAGCGTCGAGACGGTCATTGCTGCTTCAGTTCGTGAGCAGGAGAACGAAGTGTCGCTAGTGGGTTTGAGCAAGGATCTTCCAGGGGACATGGAGCCTGCAAATTGGGCGGAGATGAGCCATCGGCGAAAGGTGGTGGTTGTGGAAGAGGAACATCAACTACGGGAAGCAGGTTGGCGCGCGCTGCGAGAGGCTCTGGAAGAGTATGCGGACAAGGTTGGTCGTTCGCTTTGCTGGAGAGACCGTGTTGTTGAAGAGACACGACGAATAGGGCGACGTTCAGATGTGTGCGATGCTCGCGCTCGTGGCTCATGAGGAGCTCAAGTTGGAGCTCGGCCGGACGATCCAGTTCGTCGAGGCCTATGTCGGTGAGTGGGTTCAATCGTGTCGTTCAACGACTCTTGAGTCGTTTGCGCTAGACATGTTGGTACGATACCGGCTTCACACCTGCGCAGCATACCTACGCAAGTATTCCCGGGTGGAGGAAGTGCAGAAGACGACCAGAGTATGTCCTTACGAACCTAATCCACGATCCACACTATCTCACAGCTAGCGAAATAGTTCGAGACCGTCATTTACACCGCGTGCCGGAAGTGCCGGAAACCCGTGGTTGCCGTTCGTTCGAGGAACCCATTCATGAAGGCGACGTATGCGGTGTGTGCCACGTGCAAGGCGGCCGTGGTGAGATGTTCGATATGGTGCGTAGGTTTGATGTGGCCCGGCAGGCCAGCGTGCTGACTTTGGGTGGGACCCTATCAGTCATCTTCCTGTTCGCACCCTCCTCTTTCAATGTTCGGTCTGTTCGCACGGCGGTCATCAGGATTGTTACCGGCGGTACTACATGGAATGTCCGATGGTCGAGCTTCCAGTGCCTTCGACCATGCGGGGGCGACAGCTGCAGAGGGAGCAGGATGGTGGGAACGAGGCGGAGGAAGGGCAGGGTGAGAGAGAGAGAGCGGGAGAAAAGGGTATGGCGGGACATGCTTGTGCGGCTGGATGTGGTCATTTTTGCTGGGCTGCTGTGGGTCAGGGGAGCGACGATCAGGACGTATTGCCGGATGGGCGGACGAGGGGTAGTTCTCGCTGAATAGTTGAGTCTCACGCAGATCGATATAGAAGTGGTAAGGATGTACTTCATTCTGGATATAACCAGGGACTACACGCAGCATCTCAACCTATCCTTAGTCGACCCAGCTCCTCGGTTCCTTGAGTATTTTCACCATTTCTGCTTCTTTCGTGTCTTGGTCTTCGGCCCCGAGTTCACTACAATACTCCCACCTCGCCTCCGGAGGCATTCCCATCAAGACGTTCTCGGCCTTCACTCCGGGTGCAGCAAGCCCGAATTTAGTTCCCCTGTCGACGACGAGGTTGAACTCCACGGCGTGACCACGTCTAAGAAGCTGCCACCGCCTCTCAGAATGCACGAGCGGCTCGTCCATACGCCGTTCCAAAATACCTATAAAAGACGGAAGAAAACTGTCCCCGAGAGATGCGACGAGCCCAAACAAGGCTTCCTGAGCGCCCAAACGAGCGATGGTCTCCTCCGACACGGCGCCTGACTGCGCGCTGAGCAACGCACGCATCGCGTCCGAATCCATGTCGTCGAACCGGACGCCGCCGATCCCTCGGTGTTCGTGCCTGTGTGGGATGAAGAGATAGTTGTCGCAGGAGGTCTTGAAGGGAGGGTAGACGGAGACGGAGGTATGCTCGATATCGCTCCAGGTATCGCAGGCGGCTTTGAGCGTCGTGTGAAAGTGACGAAAGTCGGGTTCGTTGACGTACGAGGGTGTCAGATCGGTGATGACGCCAAACCACCACGCGAGGACAGTGGGTTCTGGGTCGGGGTTGTCGTTGTCGCTGGACGTGGACGTGGTTGGGTCGTGCGGACGAGGGCGAGGATGGGGAGGTGGCGCGTCGAGGACTTCAAAGTAGCGGTAGTTGGCGTGCACGCCTGGGACGCGGGGGTGACGCGGGTGGATGACAATGCTAAGGCCGGCTGCGAAAAAAGGGAGACTCTTATCGATATCTTTGAGGGCTGCGTGAGCTGTGCTCATCAGCTTGACGGCGGCGGGCGGGAGGATGCCGTTTATCGTCGAGATATTGACGCCGGCTTTTTCGATGGGGTGGTCTACCCGGTTTGGTGGGTGGGGTGCATGTGAGGAATTGAGATGGATGAGAATGAGCGATGGGGGGAAGGGGGCGTACTGTTGATGGGAGACGGAGACGCGTCTGGGGGCGGGAATGTGTAGGAGAGACCACCTCCACCCTCGTCCCGGGTCCACGACTCGCGTCTGAACTTTTGGCCTGTCCCGTATGTTTCGAGCTTGGTCACGATGGTCTCTTGGAGCTTGGTGATGTAGTCGGTCATGCGCTCGCGCATGGGCTGGGGAGCAGAGGAGGCCAGCGATGTCGAGGTGACCATCGTGATCAGTGCTCGAGCTAACACCGGTTTTGGCAGTCACTTGAGTCTAATCAGTTCAGTTCAGTTCAGAGGACGACTCCGGTCCCGGACGAGCTCACAAGGTCTGGCTTCAATTATAGCGATGGAACTAAACTTACTAGCCAAAACGCCCGTGCAGCAGGCCCATTTGAGAAGCTGGCTTGAGACGGAGATTTCAAGAGTAAGTTCGTACAGAGTCCGAGAATTGACAGTTCAGTCCTTTCCTACTCGACATCGATCACTCTCAAGGACACAGATGGATCCCGATTCACCATGGGAAGAAAACCCCCACGCAGATCATGTCTTGCCAGAGGTTGAATGGACCAAGATCACCTCAGAATTCACCAACGTAGGCTTCAGTCATTTCCCGCTTGCACTAAGATTCATTTCTTAATTATAGTCTGGGTACAGAGAGGGCATCATTGCAGGCAAAGAAGCCTTTTTGCAACCAGGCTTTGACGCTGGTTTTGCCAACGTGGGTGTACCTCTCGGTCGAGAGCTTGGCAACCTCCGTGGGGCAGCTGCTGCGATTGGGTCTCTCTTGAACTCTCAGAATCCGGATTCACCGGAGCTCGATGAACTCCGTAGGATATCTTCCATTCTCTCTGCCATACGATTCTCCGATATCGCACCCCGCGACCTTGAAGCAGAACAACATGCCAAGGAACATCTTGGCTTCGATGATTCAGCGATCGTCGAAAGCTCGGGAGCAGAGTCAGCACCACAGGAAAGACACACGATAGAGGATGTCACTAAAGTGAAAGAGAGACTGGCCGTGCTCAGCGCAAAGCTCGGTTTACCCGTTCTGGCTTGAAATACTGGGCTGCCCATTGGTACGATCATCCCACAACTTTAAACGCGCTTCTTACGGCCGCCGCAGTGGAGTTCGCCCCTATCGGACGCCTTCAGTACCATGCGTGCTTATCGTATCGATGAAATACAAGGTTCCAACTCTAATCATGCCGCCGCATGATTCCCGCTCGGGCATGCCGGTGTTCACACTTTACGATTTGGAGGAGGCGCGATCCCGTGATCTAGACATCATCAGGCCGAAAACTTGTTGGAGGCGACGCCAGGCATAGCGCGTGATTTAGATTTATATAAATGGCACCCTGGAACGTGGCAGTAACTTTTGTGATTCATAGGCAAGGCACTAGATCAGTCTTCTCCATTTGGTATTGCTTACTTATCGCAGTTCGACATCGCACCCGGCTGTACCCGTGACCTGAAGTCAGAATATATCTTCCGGTTTCCATGAGTGCCCCCGGGCTGCCCATATCTCCAAGCTCGCATCGGTCCTAATCTGGCCCATTCCTTGAGTATGCCAATTCCTTCGTCACCTGATCTTGCAGCAGTCGAGCCAAAGGATGTTCATGTGGACTCCTGTGCAATTTTGCGTCCCCGAATGGCCCTGATGGAGGAGCGCTCTGCGTTCCGTCATCACACCCCCTCCTACCATATGGCAACAGCACCTTCTTTTGACGCTGCCTGCCTGCTTCAAGGCAGTATTGCATCGCTGGCGACTGATCGCTATCTCTAGCTACCCGGTGGCCTGCTTCCTGGACCACAGTACCTTTATGCACCCACCTTGCCAGCTTTCTCTCAAGGTGATCGTACCTAGCTCCAGAGGGGGTCTTGTGAGGCGACTTCATACTTCATCTTCACATCGTTCCTGTTGTCCATGAGGCGGACGGACCGATATGAGCACGGCTGAGGTATTTAATGACATGCGATGAGCAGCTACTCTTGCAGCTCGTTGGTGCCTTTACCTTGGTCTTCTTTCGGCGCTATGGTCTTCTTTCGCTCTGGCTTGATTGCGTCCCTGGTTCTCTCTTCCTTGTTCGGATCAATCTACGCTATTCCGTTAGCGGAAAAACTTAGACGTCTCAGTCCCTTTGCTCGTGATTTCTTGAAGAGATCCACACCAGCTGCGCCTTACTTTGTGGCCTACAACGACAAGTGGCTCAACCCGTTACCCTCCGCATCAGATCTTCAGGTAAGCAAGACCTGTACATTTCTACGCCAACACTTCCTAATGCTGACGGTCACGTACTCAAGGGATTCAACGTTTTGCAAGTGTTTATCAGACAACGCTTGTGGCGCAACTAACGGAAATTCAGTGCCCTCACCTTTTTGTTGTCCTCGGGTTCGGTCGACGAGGCTCAGAATTGGCAGAGCCTGACAGCCAGCCAGCGTTCCTCCTACCTGTCAGAGTACAGTGCCGCTGGAATCTCGCTGATCGTCTCTGCCTTTGGGTCCACCGAGACCCCGACCTCATCGGGGCTCGACCCCGTGGCCACGGCGAACACCATGGCTGCTTGGGTGATCCAATACGGAGTTCAGGGTATTGACGTCGACTATGAGGTGCTGCCTGACCTCTTTCTTTTGGCGGTGTGACGGTAACTTACGAGGATGTTGGGGATAGGATTTCACTGCGTTTAACAGTGGAGGAGGCTCTGCCGAGACGTGGCTCATTAGTTATACCCAGCAGCTCCGCACGCAGCTTCCCCAGGGACAGTATATTCTGAGTCATGCCCGTGAGTTGTTTGTTGTATATCTAGTCCGATATGGTCTGACGCGTACCCCGTCACGGTAGCCGTCGCACCATGGTGAGTGCAATCGCCGAGTTGGAAAACAATTTAAATAATTGGTGTGCTGAATTGAAACAAGGTTCTCTCCCACTATGTGGAGCGGAGGAGGATACCTCGCGGTCGACAAGAGCGTAGGATCTTTGATCGACTGGGTGAGTAAATGTAAATCCATATTCTGTGCATTTGGCTGAATCATTGCATGTTCAGTACAACGTCCAAGTATGTTCAATGATTTATTTCGTTGACGATTATTGACTCGCCGATCAATAAACCCAGTTCTATAATCGTGAGCGATCGAGTTGAACGATCCTGAATTTGACGTGCTGAAACCTCTCTCGCTCGGTCACAGAGGGAGCCACGGAATACACCACATGCGCTGGCCTCCTGACAGCCTCCTCGTCAGCCTGGCCCGAAACTGCCCTCTTCCAGATCGCCGCCAACGGCGTCTCTCTCAACAAACTCGTGATTGGCAAACCAGGCACGACTTCGGACGCAAGCAACGGGTACATCGATCCCTCGACGCTCGCAACCTGTGTCTCCCAGGCTGCTTCCCAGGCATGGAGTGAGTCCCCCCATACCCCTTTTTCATCGAAAGAGAGCACACAAACTCACGCGCGGTGAATGTGTCAGGTGCCGGTGTGATGGTGTGGCAGGTACGTACGCCGTGTTGCATGTGGTTCTTTGAAACGAGCATTTGGATTGTATTAGTATCCTGATGTGACGTCGGCGTGGATTACGACCGTCCGAGGGAATACGTGGCCCGTCTCTGGTTCCCCGTCGCCGACGACGACCGCGACGACCACGACCACGACCACGACCACGACCACGACCACACCAACGACCACGACGAGCTCGACACCATCGCCCACGAGCACGTCACCGTCGGGGAGCTGTGCTGGCATCTCTGCATGGGTGAACAACATCGCGGTAAGTCGCCCCTCGACTACATGGCATCCCGCGTTCGTCGTCGTCGTGTGCTCACATCCGGATCTTTTCATCCTACAGTACGTCAGCGGGAACCAAGTCACCTACAAGTGAGTACCATTACCCCGTTTCCCGTGTTCCTTTGGAGTTTGGAAAAGGATGGGATTGGTAGCGGATGTTGATGCTGATGCGAACCTCCAGTGGCGACCTGTGGACCGCGAACCAGTGGAACCAGGATGAGGTGCCGGGTGGTGAGTCGCGCTTTGGGTTTCTCTCGTCGGAGACTGGTGTTGATGCTTATGCATGTGTGTGTGTGTGTTGTAACGCTCCAAAGGTCCCTCTGGCGCCTGGAACTACGTCAGCGTATGCTCTTAGAAATCATACTCGGCCTCGCCTTACCGCGTCACGCGATCGAAAGTCGAGTCAGATGGGTGAATGGAAGACGAGCGATGGTGTACTGTTACTATGTACTTACGATATTCGCGTTTCCACGATGTATTACCATGCCTAGTTATGTTCGTTTTGCTGAATGTACGTTATCGAGAGGGTTGTGTATATGTATCGGGAAGATCTTGTTGTATTTAAGATATCAAGGTGGACGTCGAAGATGGAAATATGGTGCGCAGTACTTGCTTTATACTTTGAACGAGACAGTTTAACATGTATTTTCGTACTAACACGGCATCAATGTGTGAGGTTCAGCGTGGGGATAGAGAAGTATTCCAGAGAGGCTCATCCTCTCAGGCTAGATAAAGCGCATCTAGATCGTTTGCTCCAGCTTCCGAGAAAATCAAATATACCTAGAGTAAACGAATCCCCCTGGAGATACCTATGTAGGGACAGCATTGCCAGCCGACGCCAGGTAAAGTTACCAGCCCATACAAACAGCCACATCAAAACCGCGATCACAAAGGCCTGCCCACTCACTTCGTGTTGTTCTGATCATCTGCATCTTGTAAGTATTATGACACGTACTTCTTTTTTTAATAGAAAACATGCGTTCACAGGCCGGATGGTCGTTCGTATAGGTGGGATATGCATGCTCGCACTGTGATAGTGAGCGTCGCTTGTTCGTGTGGCGTTGGCATCGTCTCTCGAGCGCTCATTTGTCCTACACAGCTATCGCGGAACGACGAGACGTGGAAGGAAGTGGCGAGCTGCCAGAGGGCCACGCTTGGCATCACGGCGCCGAAATAGCGGCCGTATCTGGATATACAGCCAGAGGTGGTGCACATGCTAGATATGATCGTGGTCACATTCGTTTAAATCGAGAAGCTTCACATGGACAAGGAGAGAGCAGCACAGAGGAATGGTGGGGGGGACCATGAAAAGCTGGATGTGCCGTTGTAATATAGTACAGTATATCGTGCTGGCGTATCAAGCAGGCGGGCGCAAATGGGCATGCGAACCTTTCGTACGAGATTCTTTCATTCTATGCTGGCGAATCAGCGGTGCGAAACTTAAATGACTCACGATGTGGTCGTGTGTACGATGCAGGTCGTGTGACATGAAATTTTGGATCTTCAGCATGACTCTGCTTCATGCGGGAGCATGGTGGTGGTGGAAGTCAGTACATGGAGAAACGGCGCTCGTCGTCTACATGAATATCCGACTCGGTGGCTTGCTCGATTTCCGTTGATACGACTGAGTCGGAGCGAGCGCTGCCCAATCACCCAATCAGTGGCAGGTCGTGTGAGCACCGTGGGGCGTGACGAAGGCTCTAACGACTGATTGAGCCATAAAAGACGCACTCGAGAGATCTGCTGACTGCTGTCACTCAGGCTGTGGCATAAATATCGGCAAACACCCTCTCGCTCTCCTCACACCCATGACCTCCAATCAACCAAAATCAGCAGATGTCGCCGACCCTGGCATACTCTCGCTCGCCCGGACATTCTTTGCTGTCTTGGGTGGTGTCTATGTCTTCGTCGTAATGCTCCTGATGGTTCCATTCATTCAGTCCCAGTGAGCAGGATCGAACAATTTGGATCAACTAGATAGCTCACATCAGAGTCGCGGTCGAAAGTATCATATATATGAACGCATTGAAATTGCCATGGAAAGCACGCTTTGATGCCCCGGAACGCTACGGTTTGGCACGTACGTCGGTGATCTTGGTTTCGTTGCGGATGCGGGCTGACTGACATGTACGTAGCTGGAAAGACGTTCAACTTCAAGATCACCACCCCAGATAACCACACGCTCGGCGCTTGGTTCATTCTCTCCGATACCCACTATCACTCATTGCCCTTCCCTCCTTCACCCTCTGCTGCAGAGGCGCACATCTCGGAAGCACTTCGGTCGCGCCCCACGGTGATATTCTTCCATGGAAACGCTGCCACTCGTGCACTTCCCGTGCGCGTCCAACAATACAGCGCCTTCACGTCAAGGCTCCAAACCAACGTCTTAGCCATCGACTACCGTGGATTCGCCGACAGTCCAGGATCTCCGAGCGAACGTGGTTTAGCGACAGACGCACGTGCCGCCTTTGACTGGTTGATTTCCAATGGTGCGACACCAGAGGACATCCTCATCGTGGGTCACAGCCTGGGCACCGCCGTTGCGTCGTCCCTTGCGGTGTCCCTCTCCGAGGAAACGATCCGATTCAGGGGGCTCGTATTGATGGCTCCTTTTACATCCATGTATACCCTCGTGGATACGTACAGTGTATTCGGCCTATTCCCGGTCATGCTTCCGTTGACCATGATACCCCACGCTGCGGGTGAGTGTGTGTATTGGATACAGGCTCTGACGTTGACGGTTTCCACTGGCAGAACTCTACAAGACATTCCTTCAGCATAAATTCGATACGTTGTCTATTGTCACAGTGAGGCTCTCTCATCTCTTACCGTATGGACTTGACCAATGAACGTACGTCACAGAGAATCAAAGTACCCGTGTTGATAGCACACGCGGAAAACGACTGGGATATCTCTCATACCCATTCAGACACTCTCTTTGATGCGCTCATCGAACCTTTTCTGCCCTCCGTAGACCCACTTCCACGCGAGCCGGGATCGTGGACGAAAGAGCAGTGGGGCACATACCAGACGCAAATGGCGACGAAGCGAGAAGCACGGGAAGGATCGTTGATCCGCACGGACATGCCCCACTTTGGTGTGATGGACACGTTCGCAGCATCTGGCGAGACGATCGTGCTTTTGAAGACCCTGACGGGGTCCCATAATGAGATTGGGACTTTGGAGGGCACCCAAGAAGTCATACGAAAGCTGTTTTCGTTGGCTTGACCTCCGTATTGGCTCGGATGTTCTCGGAGGATACTACCACACACAATCTACTTACCCTGCTGGCGCGCATACCTCCACACAATCCTACTACTATACCTTGTACTCTGTACGTTCGAGCTCGTACAGGAGCATCGAACTCGATTTATTTACTCAGGTATTCATGTATTTCGGTCCCAGAGATACATCCAGTGCCTACTTCTCTTGCCAGTGAGCGTTTCGAAGCGAGACGCCACAATGTACGTACCGCAGTGTTGGCTTCGCACGTGACATGTTTTTATGACGATGCTCTAGTATCACGAGATGGAAAGTGGGTCGTGAGTGGGGTCCCTGGACCCTTTCAGATTTCCAGTGATCCGTTGTGGACGAACGAGTACCTCGACTTTTTAGTTTTTCATGCACCTTTATAACGAACGTCGTCTTTTTTTTGGAGAGAGTTTTTGATGGTTGTACTTGTTGGTGTTTTACAGGGTCAGCGGCGGCCATAGCAGGTCGTTCGTCTATCGGACTCGAGCGATGGACATCCGCAGCCATGCCAGTGATTGTCGACAATCACCATCACAGTCACGGTATCGGAGGCCCGTCCAGATGCTCTCTCTCAAAACACTTTGGATCATCATAGCGTCATCATTTCCTGGAAACTTCCGGTAGGTATTGTTGTTCGTTGTTCGATCATTAACCTTCGAGTTCAAAGCACCCATATCATGATCCAACGTTCACGTAAGGAGGCTATGTATATCTCTGGGACCAAAATACATGAATTGTGGGTAAATGAATCGAGTTCGATGCTCCTGTACGAGCTCGAACGTCCAGAGTACAAGATGTGGTAGTAAAACTGTGCGGAGGTATACGCGCCAGCAGGTAAGTAGATTCACCGTTAAGCCTTTGCCACGTCCGCCTGACTCCATGGTGCTCACACGGCCCGCCACTCATTGTGTGATTGGGTAGCGCTCACTCCGACTCGGTCGTATCAACGGAAACCGAGCAAGCCAGAATTCGGATTTCATGTAGACGATGAGCGCCGTTTCTCCATGGGTTATCATGTACTGACTTCTACTACCACCCTCCTGTATGGTGCAGAGTCGTGCTGAAGATCCAAAATTTCATGTCACACGACCACATTGAATGCGTCATTCAAAGTTTCAGTGCTGATTCGCCAGCCTAGAATGAAAAAAAACCTTATACGAAAGGCTCGCATGCCCGTCTGTTTGATACGCCGGCACCATATACCGTCGCGATCGATATACTCATAATGCATGATAGCATTTGGTACACTCGACTAAAACGACTATATTTTGGTAAATATGCATTATGAGATTTTCTTATGCGTTATCATAGAGCATATCTAGCAACCGTACCATAATACAGCGGTATGTACATCTAACCTCTCATGCCAGTCCCCCCACCATTCCTCTGTGCTGCTCTCTCCTTGTCCACGCGAAGCGTCTCGATATAAACGAACTTACCACGATCATATCTAGCATGCCATGCACCACCTCTGGCTGGATATCCAGATACA
>JBBPSC010000142.1:0-11176 GCA_038093395.1 Baorangia bicolor
TGCCGACGTCGAGTCATTTGATGTTGCATTATGGGTCGGACTCCTCCCTTCAGCACGGTGCTCGCTGGTACCTTGGCATGTATATCGTTCGTATTGTGGTGTGCCATTTGAGGGTAGCATTGGAGCACTAAACGTTGGTAGGGATGTAGAAACAGCCACATACGTTGGAGATAATCCGGTTCCCGGTGGTGAATACGAATGTCGCAAACCCTGGATGTTTTGTATGTTAACGCATGGACTCCGTCCGAGAAATATTCTACCATCGTATCAGGTTCGCAGTCAAGGGTACTTTCTAGAGAATGCAACTGGGTAGAGCCCCCAGTGTCCGATTCGATGATGGACTCGAGCTCAAAATCGTAACAGGAAAAATCCCATAACCTTGGACGAGCATACCAATGATTTGCGAACAGGCGACGAAAGATGAAGGAAAAGTGCTCACAAGTCAATGCTTAGTGTAGTAGAGTTTACCCAATCACCGTGGGCATAATTGTTATCTAGTAAGAGTATTGGGGTTTCGGACTGAAACCACGAAAAGCCGACGGCTGTTTTCGCGAGCTCGGGAAATACTGTAAAAAGCCCGTCAAGTGACTACGAACGACAATATTAGCCTCGAATGCTTGAAACATGGTTTGCGTTAGCCTCACGTTTGTCCAGACTCGTGGACGCGGAGTGTTCGATGGTATAGAGTGCACGTGTTCCTGCCCTCGGGAGGATTTTTCATCTCGGCCACGCGAGTTGTTCACAAACGTCCATTCCAAGGCGTTACGTTCCCCGGTCGGTACCACCGCGGATCCCGCTTGTGCCGAAGGACCCATTGCTGATGCTTCCGAGCATTCGGTGTCCGTTTCTTCCGATGTTATGACCATGTAGCGACGTGCCTTTCTGTTTCGCGTAGTCTTGGCCTGAGTTTTCTTTCGCGGCGGAACCGGGTCGGATCCAGGACTCAGAGGACGTTTTGACCCAGGAGCGATGGATGGTCCGGAGTTAGATGGAAGAGCCTGCGACAAAGACACCCCTCTGGAAGCTATCCGCCTAACGCGTGACCGGCCCGCAGTAGGCTCTTTGGAGGCGGAGGAGGAAGCCTTCGAGTTTTCGCAAGCCCTACTCGTACTCTGCTTCCCTATCAGTGAGGGTTTCCCGACCTTGGGACCAGGGAGCCTCTGGTAGCCTCCCTGAATAGCCCCACAACTCAACCCAGCTTTCCTGCACCGCACGCAAGCTGGTCGCATGCGGGAGCAGGCCTGTTTGAGCGTTCTGCATCGTTTGCAGCCAAACGGGACGACCAAGATGGTCTCTATCGAACCATCTTTCTGTTTTTCATCGAGTTCAAAAATTGCCTGGGGTTCGATGACCTCATGGTACGATTGTGGGCCGGGAAGTGTGGACGGACGCCGTACGGAGGACGCGACTTGGGGGGCTGATTCCCAAGCGCGTGCCAAGTCCGGAATTGCACCGGGGATGTCCAGGTCGTCGCGGTCGACATGATCGTTGGGCCCGGGTTGGCTAGACTGCATTTCTGAGCTTGTACAAATTCAGAAAGTCGGTTGAACGAAAGCCTGGGACAGAACTCGAGTGGCACTTCATAGAAGTCGAGTGGCGATAACCCAAACAGACCCCAACTTCGTCATTACTTAAATAATATTGCTACACTACTTTGTAACAACTCGGGGAACAGGCTCGGACTCGAAACGACTACTTGCCATGTAGGCAGGCCACCAGTGGTCAAAGCATCTCTATCAATACACTGACAGCCATAGTTTTTTGAATAGCAAGCAGATGCATGAATCCATCCGAATCGTTTGGCGTCGTTCGGATATAAATTGATCTGAGTGTAGTATGGAGCACCGGACAAGGTCAACTTGAACGTCCATCGGAATAAGACCAGCCTCAACCACATAGTCGATCCCAGTAACCTGCATCCAGAGGATCAAAAAGACAGTACGAGAGAAATGAGCATGAGGAACGTACTGGGGATGACTGGCTTTCTTGTGCGGCCGCCTAAGCAAGAGCCTCTGCCATCACGGCAGCAAATCCACTGATCAAGGCAGAGTCAGCAACAGACTCGGTCCATAGCCACAGATACGCACTCGTGGAGGTGAAAGTTGTTGTGACTGGTAACAAGTCCTCCTTGAACATCTATAAGTCTAGGTGTGTGAAGTCGACTTACCAGTGGAAGAACCAAGGTCCGGGGTTGTCTGTCGCGAACCGAAACGTGACATTGTCCTGGTTCGCTTGCAGCCCTATAGATACCGTGTTCCTCCTGACCGGGTTCACAAAGTTATAATGGGTGCTACAAAGTTCCATCAACACGGTCTCACGCACATCAAAAAACGTACATACAACTTGGAGGTGAACTGCGTGCTGTCAAATCAAACCTTGTCAACGACACGCCGAGAAGTCAGGACAACGGCCTACCGGTCTGCCAAGTGCACCACCCGGCGAGAGCTCCGTCGCAGGCATGCTGATCTCGATCACTTTTCCTTCCGGAAGCACATAGACGCTGCCGTTCGGGAGTAGCTGCGACGGGTGTCGAGCGCCGCTGAGAATTTGTAGTAGTACAGGCAGTGGCGGATCCGAATACGGGACACCGTTGATCATGTATATTCCTTGCGCGAGCCCGGGAACCATATTGATGTTCACGTCTGCCTGGCCTGGTTCTGGAACCCCGGGTGCTAGGGGAAATCGAATGGCCCCGTCTCGATACCGTCCGTCTCAATGACTGTCATCGGGTGCCCATCGATCATGAAGTTGAACCACGGGTCACACAATGCCCCCACAATACGGAACCGATAACGTTTCCCCTGTTCGACATCGATGACAGCGAGCGGTGATAGTGGTCCACCGCCATACCGGCCAAGTCCATTGTCGAGTGTCGCATTTGCAGTAGACGGACCATTGTACATTGTCGGGGATGGTTCATGATACCTGCATAAGCACAATTGAGCGCCTATCGCAGGAAGACGCTGAATCACATACCAGTCGGAAAGAGTGATCACAGTATTCGCTAATCGGTTCAAGGATCCCTTGACCAAACACTTAAACTGACGGACGCACCATCATCCACATCATACATGTCTTTATATAGATCGTCCGGGTCATATATCACCAGCGGTCCTCTGAGCCCGTCGCAGTACTGAGCTGAAAGATGGGAGTGGTACCAGTATGTACCGGTCTAGTTCAGTGCATTAAACTGATGCAAGAAGCTTTTGTATGATTTTATGGGGCACTGAGTGACACCCGAAGTGCCATCAGCCCAGTTCGAGCTTCTCTAGTATTACCATGCCAGTGCTGCAATCAATTCAGTATCCAACTGTACTGAGAACGTTGGCCACACTGACCACGCTCGTGGTAGTGTTCATTGATGTGTCATTGAGCCAATTCACCACGTTGATCTTGAAGTCATCACCCTTCAGAAACAGAACTCAGGACTCAGTGACGATCGAGTTACGGAAAAAACGATTACCTTCTCGGCAGTAATCAGTGGTCCTGGGAAGGTTCCTCCTGCAAGTACACTTCTGACGGACGTTGCTCCAATACTCTGAGTTCAATAAACACCACTCACGATCGACGGAAACCGTCAGGAGCAATGACCTTGTTGATGATGTTCAACTCTGTTACAGGGCCGAGAAGCTTGGGCCCGCTCGATCTGGGTGTAGCGAAAACTGAGACCACAAACAAGCAGACCAAGGCTAGCACAAGAACATGATGAGGTGTAGGTAGCATGGTGGCGACTCCCAGCGATCAACCTTTACTGAGGTGTAAAGGAGTAGTTGAGAGAATGAATCAAGCTCACGGCACCCATCCCTGGTGTCAGGTGGCTCTTTTAATGTGTTGATAGGCGAATGGTGCCTCCATTCGTTTGATGACAAGCGAAGCCGAGGCAGCTTGTTGTTGGACCGAACAGCGTTGAAATTAAACCTTCAGATTGGCAATCCATCATATGTTCCGAAAGAGGAGGGCATCGGACTAGTGAGACCCCCTCATCGCCGGTCTGTAGAGTGTCCCTAAAAAGAAGAGGGCGTAGGACCAGTGAGTCTCCCCGAGGCTCCATTTAGAAGGTACTTGAGCAAGTTATGCTGTAAAGACATCTGTGACGCCCTTTGGCCGACCGGGAGAACTCGCTCAGGTGCAAAAGAACTGGTCAACAATGGCTCGGGAATTCAAATGACGGGTGATCGCACTGTCCTAATGTCAACCGGCACTCTGAAACAGGGATTTGGATGGTTTTGCTCGCTCCGTCTCTGGTAGCCGAGATATGCGGCTGGTAAGCGGCCCTCTCGAGCGTGCAAACTCAAAGCATTCATTCAACGAAGTTTGAAGTTTCAGATTGGTACTGCTTCATTTCGGCACTCTAGTCACAACCTATAATCCACACTGTGACAAAACCAACACAAATATGCCTTGCATCACTTACCATACAATAAACATGCCTCCCCGCACGTGTGTAGACAAACGACAGCAGCATCCACAAGGACATTTTATAATTTAAACGACAGTCTCACCACGAACACATCCAAGTAGCATGGCGTCTACAGTCCCGCCCGTTTTCTCTTCAATCCATGCGTCAAACGTTTCGAAAAGTTTCATTGCTTGGCTTCCATCTGATTCCGCCTTCTTGCCAGGCCACATCCGCTTCTCTTGGATGCCTATGAAATCGATCTCGAGCGTCGCACCTTTGTCAGTTGTAACGCTCTCCTTGTCCTTCACCGGGGGATGCTTAATGGTCATCGACACCGTCCATGTATCCGTCCCGTAAAAGGAGGCTTCTTTGATGTGGTGGCGTGCAAACTCATTCGGAGGATTGTTATCCAGTGTCCATTCAAGTACATGCGCGTCGAAGGCGATGACTAGGGGCATGACAAGATGAAGATGTCAGTGGGTGCTTGGTGGAGAACGGACGTGCTTCTCACCCGTCCAGATGATCCCGGGATGATCAATCTTGAGGGTGAGTTTCCTTGTGCCTGCCAGCTCATCGATGGTGTCATCCACGGCGGTAACGCTGAACCGTTCTTCCGGAGGCCAAGGAGCGACATACGCGGGGTCGAGTGGGAGATCAATCTTGAATGGAGAAAGGAACTGTGTCACAGAGGAAGTCGGTTTCGATTATATGACGAAAAGGTGGTTAGTAACCAAGATAAAAAACACTGAAGGAGGCAAGTGCGTACAGCTGAAAATGGATAGAGTGTATCCCAGTCATTGTTGTAATCGTCCATGATGATGGCCTTTGGTCGAACATCATCCACGCCGAATTTGTCCGCGATATCATGAACTAGTTCATCAAATCCTGGGGCGCCATCAGCGGCTGCGATGTGCAGATGTTGTTCTTGAGTAACTAACTGTGAATGTAGACGGATCGTCAGCAAATATAAAGTGTATAATTTATGTGCACATCAAAAAGATCAATGTGTCACTTGAACAGGACCCGGGGTACGCCCGACCGATCAACGCAGAACGGAAGAGTGCACCAACGAACGAAAGCCCTTATGATCAAGGTACAACCCCAGACACGCCACAGCAACAGCAAGGGGAAATCAGCTTACATCTTCCATATGAATCACAAACAACCTCTTTTGATGTTTCCCATCAAACGGCGCCTGGTTGTAAAAGAATGCCATGACCACTCCAAGCACCAGTATCGCGAGCACCAACGCACGGCGGAGCGTGGCCGGCCCAAACCGGTGTGCAAACGGAACACCGAATGAAATCATGATTGCGCCGAGGACAGTGACGATGGACGCAATGATGAACTCGCTGGGTGCGTCTCCGCCAATGCGACCTGTCTACGATTCGTGCATCAACACGATGAAGGACCATGCAAGAGGGAATCGGGACCATACCAAGGGTACGAAGACCACCAGTGTTGAAGACAACAGCTGCACGCCCGTTGTGAGCGGGATGACCATCGCGATAGCATATGTCCAGAGTGACACGTCTGACTGAGCCGTGCCATCAAGCACTCGTTTTTCGGTTGCTTGACCTGTGCCATTCTCTTTGGATCTACGCTTCGCATCGTTCTGTGCCAAAAGTACATCGACGCCGAGAGCCACGAACATGCCTGCCGCGCCAAGGAAAGGAGCGGCACTGGAACCAATATTGAACAACTGAGCTACTGCAGCGAGCCCAGACTGAAAGAGTAACAACGCCGCCAACGTGGGCTTTTCGAGCGTTTGATTGGAACCAGTCTTGCTGAACGGGAGCTGACTGATCAATGAACCTGTTCAACACCAAATCAGAAAGCGTCCCAAACGAGACTGCAACTTTGACCACGTACCAACGATTGCTGCGGGACCGTACAAAATCACCGCAAAGTATTCTGCCCTGAACCAGCTCATACCCTTGTGAAGGACATTGGACATGATGAACGCTACCCCGTTCGCCGCAATCAAAGCGCCGACAAAGGCAGAAACCACCGCCCCCAAAGCTGTCCATACTCGCTGGACCCCAGTTGTCCAAACGAGATAGAAGGAGGCAGCGAATAGCGTTACGTACATGATCTTCGCCGTCGTGAAGGAATATGTGACAAACAGGCCAAGGTTGGAGAAGAAGACAGTTCGTGGGCGGGCGAAGCCGTGCTCAAGGCGTGGGACTGGCGATGCGTCAGAGGATAAAAAGCGTAGGAGTGCCAGCGAATTGTCGGCCATGTGTTGAGCGACACCAGATTGTATGTTTTCGACCACGTCCTGGCGAGACATGTTTGAGACGTCAGCAAAATGGAACATTCGAAGAGTCATACCCCGCGCATGTGGTACATGTAACTGTTTCCGACGACCGCCATCTACACCGTCAAAGTCAATTAAGAATGTCGGACGCGGCGCGGATGGCGTATCATGTCAACTTACATCTAATCCGGTGACATTCAAGTAGTACTCGAATTGTCTAAAGTCGGTGCTGTCCAGATATCTCAGTTAGAAAGCAGGCATTCAACGTCAACGCCCAAAACACATACTCGGATAACAGGACTCCTGAGCTGAAAATCTCATTCGCATATATCGTCCCGTAGGGTCTAAGCCATGCGAAGCAAAGTCAGTATAGGCAATGTCCTCGGCACCATGTAACGCACCTAGGTACATGAGAATATGCTTCAATCATCTCCTCTGACGTAGCTTGAAAGAGCAGTTCACGGCCGGTGGTGCCAGCGGCTAACCCATTTAAATCAATATGGTGTTGTGCTCAGACTAAAATGTATGCGAGCACCTTCCAAGTTCACCACTGCCCTCACACTAGAAAGGTCAGTATCAGAAAACGCCCACAACAAAGCGTGCGTCGAGAGAGACTGACGTAGGAGCAATGGGATGTTGCGTCGAGAATAAATGAGAGCCGTCTTGCAAAGACTCCTCCGCGTTATTGAACACTATTGGACTATAGAACTTTGGGGTCAAATAAAGGACAACCGCTTCAAACACGCACGAAATATGACCGAGTAAGTTGGCTCCCATCCCCTTGTTTCCACCAGTACTCTTGCGCACTCGAGCATCACCCCTACAGCAAGTGCATCGTCGGTAGCTCCCGGACTTGGAAGTGTACTATCGAGATGTGAGTTGATGAGTACAGCAGACGCTTTACCGCGCTCGGTACCGTCCGATATACGGATGATGATGTTCGAGAGGTTGACATAGGTTTTATAAAGCCGCGCGTTCATCATGTCAAACCTGGAAAACATGCGCAGCCAGGTTGAGAAAGAGACAGAAAGAGATACGAGTGAATTCCGTGCGGACGCACCGGTGGCTTCCACTCCCTTCTTGCCTCCAAACCTCGCACTCGAGCTTCCGACCCCTTTCCTTGCCCACGACCTCCTCGCACAATTGCTTGATCTCCTCCGCCTTGCGAACCATCCATGCATCCGCTTCTGCATGTTCTCGCGTACCAGGAGTGCGGTATCCGATGTCCTCCGAAAGGTATTTGGCGTAGGATAGAATTGTGGCTTCGGAAGGATGGGGCAGGCCCGTTTGTGCATTATATCTAGGGGAGTTACATGGTCACATGCATGAACGGGGTTGTATGCTGGTATTCTCGACGTAGGGCTTACGGGTGGACATTGGGCGTAGGTAAGGCTAGTCAAGAACGAGACACGTTAGCACATGTCGAGCACAGGGTCTTTGCACCAATGACGCAGGGGCTTTGAAGTGAGAGGAACGAATGAGACTCACTATGTTGCTGGTACAACGTATAAAATGGCAAAGCCAAGAAAACCGGCGCGAGCGCCAGCATCGAGCGTATTGGGCCCCATTTCTGGGAGACCCTACTAGAGCTCATCTGAGTACACGCTGGAAAGGAAATTGCGTTGTGACTTGCAGACGCGCCGAAAGGTAAAATACGGATGCTCTAGAGGTCGACACGAGAGATTGAAGGGCTGGGAGGCACGAGAGAAGTTCAACTGGTTTTATTCCCGGCAAGGTCACGGTGTGTTGGCGACTTCAATGATTTCCGTACATTCCGTAGCAGTGGCGCGTAAGCATCTATTAGTACAATTCTGGCTGCGTTTTGTTAACGTGGGAACCTATGGTTCGCATTGTTGCCGCCGAAAACCCGAACTGGTGGTTCAGCCTCATCTCTACTACTTCGAAAGTACTCCTACAAAGACTGAGGGGCGATCGCTGATTCGTGTGCAAATATAGCTATCATAGATCTGAACATAACTGAGAACTCGAGTAGTCACTGGCGCTCGTACAGTCGCATCTTCGATCTTCAAGCAGCCGTCGTATCCAAATGCGACGCCACGTTCTCCTCCGAATCCGCAGGATGGTTGTCCCGAATATTCAGTGCTTCTGCGTCAGCCGTCACACCAACATGCACGGTGTCGCCGTCGCTATCAACAACACAACCCGTCAGTCACCAATCGTTTCACACCGAACCAACACGACACACGTACCATATCGTGCCTCGCAACAACTTTTGCGCGAGCGGGAACAACACCTCCGTGCGCACCACTCGTGCGATCGCACGGGCACCATACATCTCTGAATACCCCTTCTTCACCAACCACGCTCGAGCAGCCTCGTCCACGCCGAGCGTAATCCGTCTATCTCTCAATCGCTCTGCGACGTCGTTCAACCGCAGAGCCACGACCTCCAAGATGGCGCTTCGCGAGAGCTTGTTGAACACTAGCATTGCATCGAGGCGGTTAAGTAGTTCTGGGGGGAAGTACTCTGACGTTCGTTCCATGACTTCGGTTTTGGCAGCTTCGGTGACGATGCCGTTGGTGTCGCAGGAGGAAGGATCCGCAAGGATGTCACTACCGAGGTTGCCCGTCAGACATATGATTGTATTCTGATGCGTTGTTTCTATCAGTAACATAAATCGGAGGGATGGTCGGCGACTCGATGGCCAACGGATGACAGACCTTGAAGTCGACTTTACGACCCTGGCTATCGGTAAGACTTCCTTCGTCCAGAATCTGGAGAAGGATCATCGCCACGTCCTACCAATCATGAATCGTAAACAGTACATCGGTCAGGTTACAAAGACATGCAAACCTTGTGAGCCTTTTCGAGCTCATCCAAAAGGATTACAGCTTTCAAGAATGGTCATTATGTTGACAAAGCCCGATAATTCCAAGTAAACATACCGTAGGGCTTTTTTCGAACCGCTTCTGTCAATTGTCCTGCAGGTTGTCAAGGCGGGGCTCGGATGGAATATGGTGGAAACGGGAAACACTCACCACCCTCCTCGAATCCGACATATCCAGGAGCGGCTCCAATCAAACGTGATATGGTGTGTCGATCGTGATACTGTAAAATTTTAGATACTACCTTTCTGCAAACACAAAGCTTACCTCTGACATATTGATATTAATCCTTGGTGAAAGTCAATATCAGACCGACACTGGCTGTCAAAAGAGCGGACTTACAGCCCTCGTTGTTCGTCATTAAACAAAAACGCTGCAAGGGCTTTCGAAAGTTCGGTCTGGGTCTTCAGTCTGGAGCAGGTTCGGCAGGAATCTATGAATGAAGACGAACCTTCCCGACACCTGTGGGTCCAAGGAACAAGAATGAAGCCACTGGTCGATTTGGTGCCTGTAGACCAGCTCGCGAGATTCGGACAGCGTCACTGATGGCAGATACAACATGATCTTGTCCAACCACGCGTTGTCTGAGCGCATCTTCCATCTTGATCACACCATGCGTCATCGGGGTGATTGAAAAGAGGCAAGAAATGACTGACATGAACCAGTTTTTCACGCTCGCCTCGGAGTAGGTTTTGAACAGGAATTCCAGTGGCTTTAGCAACGACTCGTGATATGTCGTTGCTCGTCACTCTATCGTGAAGCATTGCAAGGGGGCTTTCCGCGTAGTCCTCCCTTAGTTCACCATCCTTGGGAAGCTGGCGTTCTAGATCTGGAATGATACTAAAACGAAGCTGGGAGGCCTTCTCATACTGGCCCTGTCGCTGTGCGACCTCGAGCCCATGTTTTGCATCTTCAAGGCGCTTCTTGAGGTCCTTGATACGGTCGAGTCGGGCACGCTCTGTTACATTCCTTTTAATCGACGTCAGCGTAGCTGCAGGATTTGGAAACCATACCATTCTGCCATATCGTAGTCAACTCCTGTGCATCCTCCCGCTTTAAGCGAAGATCACTCTCGAGTTTAGTCCGCCTTTCGACGCTGAAGACATCAATTTCGTTCTTGAGACTTTCGAGTTCGATCTGTAATGTTACAATCTCTCGGTCGAGAGCTTCAAGCTCGTCAGGTTTGGACTCCTGGGCGAGCCGCAGGGAAGATGCAGCCTCATCCACGAGGTCGATTGCCTTGTCTGGAAGGTACCGATCCGATATGTACCGTGCACCATACACCGCGGCTGAAAGGAGGTCGTAGATCAAGAATATAGAATCGAACCAAGACATACCAGTCACCAATGCGCTGTCTGCAATTTCAACACCATGATGCACCTCATATTTAGGCTTCAAGCCGCGGAGGATCGATATCGTAGCCTCTACCGTTGGTTCTTGGATTTGCACCGGTTGGAACCTTCGCTCGAGAGCTGCATCCTTTCCAATCGTTTTTCTATACTCTTCGGCTACGCGTGGTGTTTAGGGATAGAACGAGCGAAGCGCAGTGTGAACTCACGTGTGGTGGCCCCGACGAGTTGCAAGCCGCGTGCAAGGGCAGGTTTGATCATCTGTCCTGCATCTATGCTACCTTCTGCCTTCCCAAGATTGAACAATGTATCTAATATCAAT
>JBBPSC010000142.1:11185-22599 GCA_038093395.1 Baorangia bicolor
TGGACATCGCGTTAACACAATGGCGACGCATACAGGCACAATACTCACGGACTTCATCGATGAAACAGATAATAGCACCAGCCTGGCTATGCGTGCCATGAATCACTCGAACAGGAATGCGAATAAGCTGCTCACCTCGTCTTCTATATCTCGAATGAGTGCCTTGAACTTTTCCTCAAACTGACCCCTAATTCCAGAACCTGCCATGATTGCGGAGAGGTCCAAGGACAATACTCTCTTGTCTTGGAGGGACTTGAAATACAAGTAAGCGCAACGTGCACCAAAACTAGTTCACGATTGACGCACCTCTGGCACTTCCTTTGCTACTATTCGACTTGCAAGACCTTCGAGAATCGCCGTCTTTCCTACCCCGGGAGGTCCGATGAGCTATTGGAAAAATTTTAATTGAGGATGGACCGAATGAAAGTGACAATGTACATACGACCGGGTTGGACTTGGTTCTCCGGGACAGAACTTCGAACATGAGAAGAACATAAACATCACGACGTCAAAGCAACCTACTTTGAATAGTCCTGCGAATTTCTACAACACGCGTGTATGAGTGCAATGGGTAGGCAAAAAGAATCGAGACGTGCCTTCGTCTCGCCCAATGGTAGGATCAAGCTTCCCGTTACGCGCCATTTCTGTGAGATCGACGCTCTGCAAAGGATATGAATAACACAGCGACATATCTCTTATCCCACAGACTCACGTATTCCTTCAACGTCTCTCCCTTTTGACGGGGTTGTTGGAACAGAAAGTTTGGGAGGCCCCCCGCACCACCCATACCACCAGGAGGCGGCTGAGAAGCGTAACCGCGTACATCTGACAGTCGCCGTCCTAGTTCATACCCAACACGAGATAGAGTAGGGTGCAGGAGAGAGTGGCGGGCAAGAGCTACAATGGCAGAGCCATTTCGCAGCCTGAGTGGTAGACGTGAGATGGTGGGCCTCAGCAAGAGCGCGGTGGTCGTCGCGAACGACATGCAAGACGACGTCGAGGTGTTGAGGGAAATGGTCGAATTTGCTCCGCTTCGGCGGGTGGTGACGTAGTTTAGGTCTATTTGACCACCAGTCGGTTTGGTTATAACTTATCATCTCAGTAGCTTCGAATTCCCTGCTGGGCAGGTGTAACCGTCTAGATGATTGAACACTTGATTCATCATGTAGCGATTTTGTCAAATACCCATAGATCTACCACGTTAACTTGTATCGGTTGTGCACTTGTCGTCGTCTGTTCATTCATCTTCTTATATCATTTTATCCCTGATTGAATACCTCACGAGGTAACGAGTAGCAATCTCGTCAACCACGGTGTATAGTAGGGACTCAGGTATACGAACTGTGCTGACTAAATAGGGGTCAATAGGAGAGGGTTGTGCCTCCGAGCATACTAACGCAACTTGAACAAATCAACCACAGGCATGCACCCGTCTACGTCCGCCCCTGTACCCGTCTTCCTCACCCTACTCACCGTCCTCTTCACCGTGACCCCACAAAGCGTGCATGCCCAGTCTCCGACTCCGAGCCTATCCACCAATGACATCTCTGACTACAGATATTTCGGGATCGGATTCGGTCTGTCCTCCTTTCGCAAATGCGCATCCCGTTGCTCATGGTTCGCACAGCCGCTTTAGTGGGCCTGGTGATATTGTGTGCCGGCTGCAGCGTCTGTTGCAGCCCCCGGACATCCCATGTCCGAGACGTCGAAGCACGGCCTGGCGCGCCTTCGGGCCGAACGCAAGGGCAAAGGCAAGGGGGCGCCGCACCGGCGCCGCCTCCACAAGCACATACGAAGGGAGAAATCCTAGGCGTTGGTGCCACGAATGAGTATGAGCCGGGTCCACCGCCGTACTATCCGGTGAGTCGCCTTACTTTACAGCGAAAGGAAAGAAAATGTTCACGTCGGGTCTCATCCGTTCCACATTTTTTGGCGTCGCAAGCCTCCTCCCCTTCCGCCTTATCAAGTACCTGCACTCCAGAGGGCGGCGACGATGCCAACTTCGACCATACCAATGACGAGCTCAGAGTGAAGTGTTGGTGGAAAGCTGGAAGGGATAGGGCAAACAGAGAATTGAATGTCGACTTACAGCAGCGATCGAGGATTCAGATGTGTATACAGCGCAATGGATGCCCCGCAAAGCACGCAGAGAGGTCGTGAATATACCAGATGGTCCGATTGAGGTGTCGAAGTTTAAGCGAGAATATCATTGTAAATGTACGCCCGTGTGAAGGGGGTGAAAACACCTCGAGTTACTATGGATATCACGTCAAAAGCTTGCTGTTGAGAAGGCTGGTACTCACGACAACTCTCCTGCTAAGACGGAGATCAGGCACACAAGAAGGGAACGGAAGAGATGGGTTCAGAGCAAGCATCTCCATGGCTTAGGCGCTTAAGAGTCAACCACAACGTCGACAACGGAGGCGATGTACTTGGAACTCGTCTTGGTTACGACCTTCATAGTAAAACTTACAACAACCGCACGAGTTGGGGAGTTTCTCATGCGGCGAGTTGACAACCACACGTGTCACGTGCGTCGGTGGTTTCCTGGATGCTTCGAGTTCGAAAGTTTCGTTCAACCAACCTCTGAACTTGTACAAGCTCAGAAATGCAGTTTAGTCAACCCGAGCCACGATTATATCGACCGCAACGAGCGGGCGTCGCTTAAGATCGATTTCATCGGCATGCAAGGAAACGGGTGGTGCCTGGCAAGAGGGCGAAATCATATGGAAGTCAAGTAATGACGCTATTCAAAAGCGTCGGGCGGGACTGTATACGCCATGCTACTTGGACGTATCCGCGGTGAGACTGTCGTTTAAACTATTAGGAACCCCTTTGGACGCTGTTGTCATTTGTCTACACATGCGGGGAGGCATCTTCACTACATCGTAAGTGGCGCAAGGTATGTTTCGAACTAGTTTGTCACGCATTGCAATTATAGATTGCGACTAGAATGTCGAAATGAGGTGGTCTATGACATGATGTCAGGGCAGTCACGGTGCAATCATCCCATCCTGTGGATTCCAGAGCCCTTATCGACCAAACTCTTTTGCGCCAGTGCGAGTTTCTCCCATTGGCCAACGAGGATCACAGAAGGTGTCTTTACAGCATAACTTATTCAAGTCCCTCCATATGGAGCTCAGGGAGACTCGGTGGTCCTACGCCCTCTTCTTTTTTAGGGACACTCCAGACCGGCGATCAGAGGCTCAGCGCCGTTCGGTTCAACAGACTTAATTGCCAGGTAATCTCGGGTTTGAGGGGGGAAAATAAAACTAATCGGGTCTGAGGCATAACCCACCGTATTGGAAATGGCACCCCCATACTGAGTGAGCGCGGCCGCCTTCCCCTCAGAGGCGACGTTTGGAGAATGAAAATGAAGTGCGACACCTTTCTCGGCTTAGCTTGACAATGGACGAAGGAAAGGCACTATTTGCCTCTCAACAAGTTAAAAGAGCCATCTGACACCAAGGATGGGCGCTGTGAGTTTGATCCATTCTCTCAACTACTCTGTTCATCGTCGAGAGTCACCGCCATGCAACCCACACCTCATCATGTTCTGGTGCTGGCCTTAGTCTACTTGTCTGTGGTATCAGTTTTCGCTACACCCAGGTCGCGCAGACAGTCCTCGGGTGGACCCAGTGTTCTCGGCCCCGTAACGGACTTAAACATCATCAACAAGGTCATTGCTCCTGACGGTTTCCCTCGATCGTGAGTGGACAGTGTTTACTGTACTCAGAGTATTGCATCGACGTCCGTCAGAACTGTACTTGCAGGAGGAACCTTCCCAGGACCACTGATTTCTGCCGAGAAGGTAATCGTTTTTTCCGTGACTCGATCGCCATTTAGTCACGAGCCCTGTTTCTGAAGGGTGATGACTTCAAAATCAACGTGGTGAACTGGCTCAATGACACATCAATGAACACTACTACGAGTGTGGTCAGTGTGACCAACGTTCTCAGTTCACTTGGATACTAATTGATTGCAGCACTGGCATGGTATATATCAGAGAAGCTCGAACTGGGCTGATGGCACATCTGGTGTCACTCAGTGCCCTATCAAACCATACAAAAGCTTCTTGCATCAGTTTAATGCACTGAACCAGACCGGTACATACTGGTACCACTCCCATCTTTCGGCTCAGTACTGTGATGGACTCAGAGGACCGCTGGTGATATATGACCCAGACGACCCATATAAAGATATGTATGACGTGGATGATGGTGCGTCCGTCAGTTTAAGTGTTTGGTCAAGGGATCCTTAAACCGATTAGTGAATACCGTGATCACCCTTTCCGACTGGTATGTGATTCGGCGCTTTCCTGCGATAGGCGCTCAATTGTGCTTATGCAGGTATCATGAACCATCCCCGACAATGTACACGGGACCGTTTAATGCAAATACGACGCTCATCAATGGACTTGGCCGGTATGGCGGTGGACCACTATCACCACTCGCTGTGATCAATGTCGAGCAGGAGAAACGTTATCGGTTCCGTATTGTTGGGGCATCGTGTGACCCGTGGTTCAACTTCACGATCGACGGGCACCCGATGACAGTCATTGAGACGGACGGTATCGAGACGGAGCCTTTGGTTGTTGATTCGTTGGCTGTGTTCACCGGTCAACGCTATTCGGTCGTAGTAACTGCCAACCAGACCGTGGACAACTACTGGATTCGAGCACTATCTAACCATCCGAACCAGACCTTTGACGGTGGGCAGAGCTCGGCCATCTTGAGGTACGCGGGTGCTCCAGAGCAAGACCCCACGACAGAGCATGGACCCTACGTGCTCCCCTACGAAGAGAGCAACGTTCACCCGTTAATTTCCCCCGGCGCACCTGGGGTTCCAGAACCAGGCCAGGCGGACGTGAATATCAATATGGTTCCTGGGCTCGCGCAAGGAAGATACATGATCAACGGGGTCCCGTATTCGGATCCGCCACTGCCTGTACTATTACAAATTCTCAGCGGCGCGCGAGACCCGTCGCAGCTACTCCCGAACGGTAGCGTCTATGTACTTCCCCAGGGAAAAGTGATCGAGATCAGCATGCCTGCGACGGAGCTCTCGCTGGGCGGTGCACTTGGCGGACCAGTAAGCCATCGTCCTGACTTCTCGGCGTGTCGTTGACAAGGTTTGATTTGACAGCACGCAGTTCACCTCCACGGTGTATGTACGTTTTTTGACGTGCGTGAGACCGAGTTGATGGAACTTTGTAGCACCCATTTGATGTCATCAGAGCCCCTGGAAGCAGTACCTATAACTTTGTGAACCCGGTCAGAAGGGACACGGTATCTATAGGGCTGCAAGCGAACCAGGACAATGTCACGTTTCGGTTCACGACGGACAACCCCGGACCTTGGTTCTTCCACTGGTAAGTCGATTTCGCACTCCTAGACTCGTAGGAGTTCACGGAGGACTTGGGATATCAGTCACAACGACTTTCACCTCCACAAGTACGTATCCATGGTAGGCTATGAACGAGGTTTGTTGCTGACATGGACACTGCTTTTTGATCAGTGGATATGCTGCCGTGATGGCAGAGGCGCCTGCTGAGGCGGCTGCGCAACAAAGTCAGGTCATCCCCGGTAAGCTTCCTCGTGGTCGTTTCCACCCGTACTGTCTCGTTGATCCTTTTGGTGTAGGCTACTGGGATCAACTATGTGATTGAGGTTGGGCTTGTTCCGATGGACGTTCAAGTCGACCTTGTCTGGTGCTCCCATACCACGCGCAGCCACGTAAATTTCGCCGGTCATAGATACATAAATTTCGGCTGGTCATGTACTCAACAACTTTGACGTGTTTCCCGGATTGGACGCATGTAATCCTCAAGATAGTGATTTTGCCCAATGTAGTACTACTTCACCCGCTTCATTTCCATCGCCAGATGAATCCAACCCCGACCGCGACAACTCGTTTAGGGCTAGTATGGTGACCAGACCGGTCTGGTCACCACACTAGTTCAGGGCAGCAACACGGACATGTAAGCTTGCGTGTTTCTCCGAACTACCTTTCTAATTCAATTCTTCTCCACTGGCATCAGCGCGCCGAGAAACCGCCACGAGGCTCAAACCTTAATGTCGCCTTGCAGCTGATCTCGGCTCGGCTTCGCCTAGAAGGGGATCAAGTGACCGCACCCTCTACCCAGTATCTCGATCAGCGCCCTCTTCCTTTTTTAGGGACACCCCACAAAGCGGCGATCAGTCCAACAACAAGGTTGGGTGATCTCCCGAGGGGTTTGAGGGGAGGAATAACTATTCGCGTCCGATGACATACCCCACTGCATTTGGAATGACAAGTGCATAGTTCCTGGTTGAGTGAGCACAGCCGGTCGTTCCCCTCATGGTTAGCTCTGAAGTCAAGGTTACCGATCGATCTGCGGGAGTCACCACCACGCAACCTACACCTCATCATGTTCTGGTGCTAGCCTTGGTCTGCTTGTTTGTGGTCTCAGTTTTAGCTACACCCAGATCGAGCGGACCCGAGGTTCTCGGCCCCGTAACGGAGTTGAACATCATCAACAAGGTCATTGATCCTGACGGTTTCCGTCGATCGTGAGTGGTGTTTATTGAACTCAGAGTATCGGATCGACGTCCGTCAGAACTGTACTTGCAGGGAACCTTCCCAGGACCACTGATCGCTACTGAGAAAGTAATCGGTTTTTCCGTAACTCGGTCGTCACTGAGTCTTGAACCCTGTTTCTGAAGGGTGATGACTTCAAAATCAACGTGGTGAACTGGTTCAATGACACGTCAATGGACACTACCATAAGCGTGGTCAGGGTACCAGTCACAACGACTTTCACCTTCACAGGTGTGTGTCCGTGGTTGGTTATGGCTACGTGGCTGACACTGTCTTTTTATCAGTGAATATGCTGCCGTGATGGCAGAGGCGCCTGCTGAGGCGACTGCGCAAGAAAGCCAGGTCATCCCTGGTAGGATTGCTCGTTTCCGCTCGTACAGGCTTGTTGATCCTTTTGGAAGTAGGCTACTGGGATCAACCATGTGATTGAGGTTTGTCCACATACTAGTACTACGCTCAGATCACTATTCATATCACGACAGTTTTCGAATCATCGGACTTGTGCATCTGCTTGCTATTCAAACTATGGTCGTCAATGTATTGATAAAACTGGTTCCACCACTGGTGGTCTGTCTGCGCGGCAAGGAGTTGTTTCAAGTCCGTGTTTTGTTTCCCTATAATTGTTACAATATACTGTAGCAAACGTTTCTTAGCTTCGTTGCCCTGTTTGATATGTACATTCTGGACATGCTACAAGTATAATACACCGTGACTCCGTCTCGACATTTTCCAGCTGATTCCTCCGAAAGAAAACACGAATCCACGTCTACTTCACCTCACCCTTGCCCTGCTGCGTCTCCCCGTCATCTTTGACCAACTCACGCTGATAAACCTCTCTCGCGATCCTCGCCTCCTCTTCCTCCCGCGCCCTATCCCGATCCGTAATCGGCGACAAGAAAAGCAACACAAAGAACGCCAGCCCAGCCCAAGGTACGAGAGACAGAAAGCTCCACTGGAGCCCGTACCGAAACGCGTCCCGGACCGCACTCTGCACCGCGGGAGGGAACCCGTTCAGGCTCTGAATCGAGCTCACGAGCGCGTTGGCGTTGGTCGAGGCAAGTGCGGTGGCGGCGGGGCCTGTCAGTGTTCCCGAGGCGACGGCGTCCTTGAGGTAGTCATCCACTTTGGCGTTGAGTACGGTGCTGCACTGTGCGAGGCCGACTGTTCCGCCTAGCGATCGGAACTGTCGGTGTTGGGTGGTCAGTCGATGACGTCCCGAACTGGGCAAGGGGAACGTGACTTGCGAAGAGCGTCATGGAGTTCACGACGGCGACGCGGTTGCTCGGCAACGAAAAGCGGGCTTGGATCGCGAGAGACCCGGCTGTCAAGCCTACGCCAGACCCCGCGAACACCATGAATCTACGAGACGAGGCCGTTGGCCGGACGATGGGAGAAAACTGGACATAAAACGCTTACCCGTTCACTTGGCTCTGGTTGTTGTTACCGATCGCCCATTCGATCAAACCCAGAGAGATGGGGAGGATCAAAGAACCGAAAAGAATTGGATATTTGGGCTGAAATTATTATTTTGTTTGGCGGGGTGACGTGACGGGATAGACATGTGCACGTTACCTGACGAAGCTTGGAAATCATCCGAATGGAAATCAATGATCCCGCTCCAACGCCTGGAGCAAAGTATACCAGCTGTATGCCCGCATCCGCGGGGGATTTTCCAACAACGATCGTCATGAAGATCGACACGAAATAAAACATCACCAACATCACCATGCCAGAGACAAAGGATCCGTACATGACCGCGCACACGTTGTAAGATCGGAAGATTTCGAGCGGTAACATGGGATCACAGTTGAGGACTCTGTGACGCGACGGAGTGATGCGAAGCAGCTGTCTCTCCAGCACATACTCCCAGAGTAGGCAGGCAATGATCAACAGGGGCCCAAGGACCCAAGAGAGGATTACTCTGACGGAACTCCAAGAGTCGGTGGAGCCCCAGTTCAATGCAAGAAGCACCAGAACTCCTCCAGCAATGAATAGGAAAGTTCCAATCCAATCGATCCGGAGTAGTTTTTGGAAGAATGTCTCCTGCCCAGAGTCGTTTTCCACGAGCCGATTGGATGGCTGGCCACCCTTTACTTTTTTCCGCAATAACAGATGGCACAGGACGATAGATACCACGCAGATAGGAAGGCTGGTAGGGATTTCAATACTGGCACAAAAATAGACAGCGGAGGATGGCTGACTTGATGGCAAAAACCCAGCGAAAGGATACAGCTACGAGATACCCTCCGATCACGGGCCCGATAGCAAAACTAACACAATACAGGAAGAATAGAATCGTTGTTTGCCAATTATTATCATCGAGCGATCTCGAGTCAGAGAGGATCGTTCTGACAATCTGTTGAGCTCTTTTAGGCTTAAACTACTCGAGATAAGTAATTTGACTCTTACGGTCAAAAGGCCTGCAGCGCCAATGCCGGCAATGCCTCTGCCAACTAACATCATGGCCATATTAACAGCACCTGTGCTGATGGCACTACCGATGAGGAAAAAGATCAAAGAGATCTGTAACCCAGGATAGCGCCCAAACACATCAGCCAACGAGGCGAAGAGAGGGAGGAACACGGCGGAAGACAGCAGGTAGGCCGTGCCGATATAACTAAGCTGGACATGAACGACGAGGCATTCACATAGAGGGAGATGTAAACCTTTGTAGACTAAGTGCATTGAAAACAGACTACGACAAAATCAGACAAATAAATTTAACCCCAGGGTATGAGCTTACCGCGATGCGAGGTTGCGCAGTTGCCACGACTAGAACATTCGAACGTTACTACGGTAAGGGTCGTGGGTTGAATGAGAATCTTACCCGTGTAATCCAGAGTCTCGAGGATGACAGGCAGTAACAAAGCTACCAACAGTCTCACTTTGAACCAAAATGTCGACCTCGCCGGAGAGGAGGTGGGCTGTTGCCCTCCTTGCTCATCCGCGCCCTCTTTTTGCTCAGCGCTGGGTTCGACTTGGGGGCCTAGAAGCGGATTTTTCGACTCGTCGTTAGAAAGGTATTGGAGCGTCTTACTCGCCTGAGCCTCAGGCTGGTCGCGTGCCTCCCTTCTGGCTTTGATTTTCTTCCTAATAATACGAGCGATGAAGAACCACATGCTGTTTCGGTAAAGAAGGTGGAGGATGGAGAACTGCCAGTTGCTGTGATTTGCGGCATTATAAAGAGGGGCTAGGTTTCTGAGGAGCTACGATCGAGGTCGACTGTATTGTTTGAGGGGATCCACGACGTTGATTCAATAGCACGGTTCCGAGTAGCGACTCTTCATTAATATCCACACCCCACGATGGTGAAGGTAAAAACTGAGACCCGGTGACTACGACCGATTCCGACAAGCAGCACGAGCTCGTCGTCGGCGTGTTTATAACTGATATCATCCAACTATAGCACCATTATAAAAGACAACACCGCACCAGTCATTGTAATAAATCACTCCCTGCGTTCAAACATTCACTTCCCAACGTCCGCAGGGACCCTCGGCCGCTCCAACTCTCCCGGTCCGAAACTCAAGGGCAACAACCCCCCGACCGTCTCCACCCTCACCCCACCCTCCGTCATCGTCAGCCGACCCTCCTCTCCCTCGCTTCCTCGTGGTGCCTTTTGCGGGTAATCAGCGGGGACGAGAAGGATGGGGGTATCGAGATGACAGAACTCGCGGAGGACTTGACGGCAGATGCCACAGGGCGAGATGACGTCGGGCGCGGGGACGTCGCTATAACCGAGGGGGAGGGGATTGGAATTTGCGACTGGGTGAGATGGGGTGATATACGCACGTAGTGATCGCCATGGCGATAAAGTCTGTCTTGCCTTCGCTCTGCGACATCAATGAGAGAAACGGCGTCAGACGGAGGGGAGAACGGATTGATCGGACGAGACTTACGACCGCTTTCACGATCGCAGTGCGTTCGGCACATATTGTCCCGCCTAACAGTTCGAGCGATGGGATGGCGATGAGGACTGGGGTTTGCTCCGAGATCCAACTGGTACACACCATAGCTTGCGTTCTCGACGTTGCAGCCCTTGATCACGGTCCCATCGGCACACAGCAAGGCCGCACCAACGCGAAACTTGGAGTAGGGTACATAGGCGTACGATTTGGCTAAGCGGGATAGGTAATTTAGAGTCGGTACACGAGTGTAGATATCAATGGAGGGAAGCACCTTTGATGGCTGTTTGGATGAGTTCCTCACGAGAATCGCTAGGGAGTGACATGATAGTATTTGGACCGAAGAGGACTCGAATGACAGGATATAGGAGACATACACTTCCAGACCCAAGCAAAGTGTAACATACGATAAATAGCACAAGTAATTCGTATCAAGCTCAACAGTACATACGTGCCCATGCCCGAAATACAAAGGGTATCCAACCGTCCTTACCTACCACCGTACACCTCTCCCCGTTCTACACCCAAACCCGGCCCGTCCCACCGCAAGTATCACACGTCGCCAAGTCGATCAACATCACCGTCCGTATACCCGCACCACCGCATCGCATACACAGGCGACCACCCAACCTCGGATCCCCGGGCGAGACTGCAATCGCATGTGGCACCGGTGATGTTGTGTCGTAAGGAGACAACGGGTCGCGGACATAGTACGACGGTCCTGACCCTAGTGAATGCACATAAGGTGGCTGGGACATAGACCTGCTATGCTGCGGATGTTGAGGCGGCGGCGAGCGCGCGCTATAAGGACCCGAGGATGACCCTGGGTTGAGCCCGGCGAGATGGGGTGGTACGAATTTCGGAAGGGGACGTTGCATTCTGGGATCGTTCCCGGAGGGAGACCAAGGCGTGTATGTGAGTGCGCCGGTA
>JBBPSC010000143.1:0-29467 GCA_038093395.1 Baorangia bicolor
CCTGGCCTAAATAGGGCCTGAGGCCAGGGCTTCAGGGCTTCAGGCCAGGCCCATGCCAACACTACATGGACCCCACACTGCTACCTCACTCGAGGACATGCTGCACAGTATGATGGGAATAAAGATTCATGAAATACTATGGACACAAATGCCTGGTAGGGGCATGTGTAGCTACAACATCAAACAGCACAGTGACTGAACAAAAAAAAGAGCACGTTCACCTGTCAGTGTTGCTTTACCTCATAAAATTGGCGTAGTGGATCCGAACACCGCGAAACCCACAAAGGTCCGTCTTTTGGTACTGCCTAACTCTGCGAACTCACTGGCACGGGGCTCCCAAAAACCTTGGCGATCATATTTCCAGTGTAGTTGAACCCTGCCAATGCCTGAAAAACTTTGAAGTTATATCAGCAAACAAGTTGGGACTACGAAAAACGTGCAAACTTTCCTTATCATCAGGAATGACACTACTAAGGTTATGTCGGTAGGTCGCAAGTGGTTGCGGCGGAAACAGTCGTCGAATTTCCTTTTCTGTCGGCCGTCCTCCAATCAGAACTTGTGGAAAGTCACATTGCAAAGCGATAGCGTTCCAAAAATGTGTCTGCAGGTGTCAGGCTTCCGCATTCTTTGACAAGTAGTTACTATACAGGATGCGACCCTAACTCGAATTCCACGCCAAGGCGTGCATCATTTAAATACTTTATGCCCAATGCTACAATAATTTATTCTCGTTGGGTCCTTCGATGAGAGTACGATATATAGATTTTACTCACACTCGAGTGTTCAAGTTTCTCAGACTGTGCTTCCAATAGTGCGTGCCTGTATGCCAATAAGTCACATTGCACAGAATCCGGACGAAGAGACGTCTCACTAACCTTCAGTCGCGGTTCATGGGTTCTTGGAAGTAGTAAAACGTGTAAAAGTCGGTCGGGATGCTGTTGTTGTAGAGGTTGTAGCATGTGTCCGGTTCCGTGATCTCTACGGGATTGATGACCTCACAGTCATTCAAGCACGTATACAGCTCAATGTTCCAGCCACTAGGGTTATACCAGTAAATTGACTGAAAACCCATGTCATTCGGCGCGGGGTGCGTGTCATCGTCTGGGACAGTGGAGGTCTCGAGGACCCCGCACGTGCCCGTGCAATCTGGGGCACTACAAAAGATGAAAGCGTCGTCGGAGGGATAGGTAACGGCAGGAGTGCCGGTAGTAGGCGAGCCACTTTCTGGAGGCTCGGCATAGGGAGATTGAGCAAGGGTGCCACTCGCAACAAAGAGAGCGGTAAGGAAGGGTGAAATGGCGGTCGGACGCATGAAGTGAGTGAGAAATGGTCCTAGACGTTGAACAAGACCTAGGATCTAGGCGGCGTGCAATTATATATGATATTGCTTTGCAAGATGACATGCGAAGAAAAGCCATCTCCGTGTACAGCGAAATGGCGGCCGGTAGGGACAATGGGTAAGCTACACGTATCTTGAGGGGACAACAATGTGCTCCGTTGGAATTCCTACAAAGACTGTGAGACTTATGCGTGTATAACTGAACTCGATTGATGTGTTACAAATAAAAACACACCAACATCATGCATCATCCCTGAGTAAAAACTGAGCAATAGGTGGACACGTAAGCAAAAACCAAGGGTTGGAATCCCTACAAAGACTGAGACTTATGCATGTATAACTGAATTCGATTGATATGTTACAAATAACAACGCACTAACACCACCCCTGAGTAAAAATTCAGCAATAGGTGAACATATAAGCGAGCAAAAATCAATAAAAGAACAACCAGTCAACAACCCATGCAAGCTTCCCACTGTCCATACATTCCAAGAGGGCAGATGTGCTTCGTGGTATGCAGCAGAAGCTACTCGATTTAAGAAAAAAAGTTTGACAAACGTACCTCTAACAGAAGTTCAGTGTGTGCACGTGCACTGGGACAGAGTCGCAGATGAGCTACGTTCATATATAGCATATATTCCTGTGAATGCTACACGATTCCGGGATGTCTATGTGTATCCGTATCAGTGATATGCCAATGCAGATGTAAAAACGCGAATGGAACCAATCTTCTACCAATGTGACCAGCAGGTAGCTGTGAAAGAGCTATTCATCAAACCCTAGATAAAACCATTATTAGCTCCTAGCATGAGACCACTTCCACGTCAAGGTGTCCATAGTAAACGATTCATAATCCAATACCGCCAAATACTCTCCCCCATATCAGCCTCGCGGCTTCTTTCCTCTCCCGCACCGCGCCGCCATTTCCAAGCACGGACTTGTTCTCGATCGCACGGCGGGAAATGTATGGCATCACCTATAGTACAATTAGTTTCGGAGCAGCCCTCCTAGAAGTGTGGAAAAAGACGTTCAAGCGAGATGGATACACACCTCCACAAGTGCACCGTAGGGAACGTACTTGATAACGCATGGTGTAGCACTCCTTATACGTCCAACGAGGTAGTTGGTGAGCGAATCTGACATGCCTGCAATGAAAGAATGTGAGATGGACAAACTACAAGGAGATGAGAGACATACCGTATAACTGGCCAAAGGTAAGCCTCTCCGCAACGTCAGCTGGGACAGTTACAGTTCCTTTATGATTTCCATCGGTGCTCGCGGCGTTTTCGTGAGCCAGGCCGTTGTTAACCAACTCCCCAAGTATCAATTCAGACGAGACCCAATTGTGAGTGCCAAAGAGGACACCAATTTGTGGTGCACGACCTGCAGAGGACCTCACATCATCGGCGATGGCTCGCACAAGGAGAGCTGCGCATTCATTGTAACAGGCGTCCGTGTCTAGTTTAGAGGGATGAACCGGTGGGTATGGGTCAGGTGATGTTGAGACGGAGCCTAATGTGCTCGAGGAAGCTGCTGCAGAATATGCTGCAAGCTCGTGGGGGTGATACGCACCCCTCACAAGTTTAATACCCAGTGCGTAGCTGTTCTTCCGGGCGAGTGCAAGTGAGCGTGCGAGATGGGTGGGCATTCTAGCATCGATGGGTTAGTCAATTGAATCAGCGCAGCCGTCGTGCAGCGTGGAGATGACGATTTCAAAACTAACCTTCTCAGATACGCTTGATATGTTACATAAACTATCGGCTGCAGCTCAGCCCCTTGAGCATTCCTTGGTCCAGATGCTGATCTACCCGTCATCAGGCCGTGACGATCAGGAATCTTGTTGAAGCGCTCCATTAATGCATGTCCAAAAGCGTCGATAGCGGGTTGGTACCAGCTATATTTGCCGGGTAAGCACACGAACATGCCAAGCAAGATTTGGAATACCTGTGCTCGGCGTCAAGGATAATTCTAATGCTTCGATCCTTGGCACGTGCGCAAATCCTGTTCAGGTCATGGTAGAGATCTTTGAGGTCCTCCACGTCCTGCGTTGTCAACGGTGAGCCCTCGGGGATCCGATCATTAAGAACTATGAGGTCCGAAGATTCAGGAGTGCCAGGGTACGGGACTGGTGGACTCAACGCAGGTCGAGTACGCGCTAAATGGAGAGACAAGTTGCGTAACGCATCCGCATTCGGGAGGAGAGCCGTCTACGCCAGTGCCGCCGCATCAGTACACGTGATACGTCGCGAAAACGACGGGATTACCCACAAGCTTCACGGCAACCCAGGTCCGCCTACCCACAACTCCCGGGGTACCGAATTCATCCTCAAAATCGGCAGCCACGTCGATGCTCCTGATCATCTCTGCAACGATGCGTTTGTGAACAGGTTGTTCGTTCGGCTTCCCAGAACCTGGACCCTCGTTACTATGATGTGTAGCACCAGCAGCCTCGTGCTCGTCTACTTCTACGCTGTACGCGAATAAGGCACCCTTGTTCTGGTTCCGCAGCGTGGAGAGCAGAGGAAACGCCGCACGGGCTGTTTCGCCGCCTACAAACTGGGACAGGGGAGTCAGTGGTACGTACGAACATCGGATATAGGGACACGTACATGATCAAAGAACGTCCGCCTCACGACGCCCTCTATGACTGTCCCTAGGACGGGTGCCTTCAATAGAGCATCGAGTATCTCGGGTGCATGGTCCACGATTGTCTCACACGAGGTGAGTCCGTATACAAAATAAGTGCGGAAGAGCGTCAGAAGAGGCGGGGATACATCGTATTCGGGTTGAGTGGTGTCGACCAGCTTGAAGGGTGGTGAGGGACATGACTTGGCGTCGGAATATAGACCGAATACTGCGCCTCCAGAAATGGCGGATGCGACGAGGATGGTTATTCGGAAGTGTCGGGTGCGTGTCCGAGGCGGTGGAGGTGTAGAATACAGTCTCCGCGCAGCATGACCAGACCTGTTAGGGAAACGAAGTACAAGTGGTGCTCGTCGTATTGAGTACATCGTCGCCGATGGTGTGAACGGTGCGTTATTCCACTTTCACGCACAGAAATTGGACGTGGGTATGGTCCGCTGCCAGACCTTGTGAGCGAGTTATAGGGCCGGGTCTGCGCAAGGTCCTTCCGGGTAGCGGCGGAGAAGGGCATCGGGTCAAACGCCATGTTGTACTATTCGGTTGTATGTAACCCGGATAAGACACAAACGTTTAAACCTTGGTTATAAGGGGACGTATAGCCACAAGTGCAAAACAGGCAGTCCATATTTCCTACTCGGCCGATTACATGATTTCTTGTAAGCAACTGTCTCTCCTTCCAGATCATCACTGCCCGACCAACTCCCTGAACTCAAGCCCCCACTGCTCATTCCTTTTCACATCATCCACGAACGCCTCGAACTTTTGGGTTCCGCCCGTGGCCGACGCACCAGCTGCACTACCGATCGCGACCACTTTTATCAGAGCAGCGACCGCACGCATAGTGCTCCTCCTCAGTTCTGCTGCGCGCTCCAAGTCTTGTTTAACGGTGTCCTTGGTGACAGGTGCTCCCTGCATGGTCGTCTCCAGCGCAGGCGTGAGCTCATCCAAGTGGGCGATGAGAAGAGGGATGCACAACGTGAGGGAAGAAAAACGGGAAATGAGAAGATGCGACAGCACTTTGATTTCATCCGACGGATCTGTGAGCGCAGGAAGGAGGTACATTAGGTACGTCGGAAGGTCGAGCTTGTGGAGACATGTGTCCAGCTATTCGGGATGAGGATAAATCGCGAGTGCGGCGTGAATGTCAGCGTTTAGCTTACTAGTGTATAAAGGGTCTCCCAGGCAGTCTTGCGTGCGTCAAGTCCGTCATCGACTTTATGGGTCCATGGACCCATTTGTACAGTCCGAATAAGCTCAGGGTTGACCTTGGTCTCGGCGTAGAGGGTAGGAAGCAGCGTTGGGAGGTGATCTCGAACAAGATGTGGCTTCGTCCGTGCAGCAGAGTTTAGCGCGGATAGCGCGAGACGACGAACGGTCTGCATGGAGGAAGTCAACTGTATTCACTAAGCTCGGGTGAAAATCACGCACTAAATCAGTATCTTTCATCAAACTCAAGAAGTCCATGATCAGCGGTGCAAGAAGTTCGTCATAAGAAGGAGAACTTTCAGCGAATGTGTATCGAATTGCTGATACAACCGTGGCGCGTACGGCTGGATTCCCATCGCGTATGCATGCGTGGAGCTGGGGGAGGTAGCGTGATGGATGTGTGGTTGTGAGCTTGCCCAGGCATGCCGCAGCAACATTTCGTGTCGATTCTTCCGAGTCTGAAGTAGAATTGTGGAATAGAGGAGTCCAAATAACGTCCGCAACAGGCTCCAATTGTCCGTGAGAGCAATGTGTTACGACCTGTGAAGAATGATATATTCAGCGAACGATTCACTCGGAGAGAATCCCTGTAACCGACCTCCTTGAGTGCGTGAAGAGATAGTAGTCGCTTGGATGGGTCCTGCTCTGCAACTTTGAGGATAGCAGGGAGGAACAAGTGTAAGTTTCCGATCGCGATGTTTCCTTTGTTACAAGTCAGCGGAAGACCCTCTAACTGCGACGATGTTACGCTCACCAGCTGCGAATGCAGCCGCAGTCCTGATCTCTTCTTCCTCTGCAGAAAAGTGGTCGATAGCATTGTCGAACACGTCGTGCTGGATAGACATATCGCTGAGCAGTATGAGGTGACGCATCCTCCAAATAACACGAATACTTACATAAAGCGACCTAGTTCTCCCAAGATCAACAAGCTGAGGACAACAGTTGGTGACTTGGCTTTCGATGATTTCTATCCGCTCAAATATTCGGATGGCTATAAATGAGACAAGACAAAGAACCAAACCTTAACAGCCTTGGAATACTCCGCAATCGTCCCAGCAGCAACGCCTTGGGAACTCCTGACAACCTGCCCAACGCACTTTGCGACGTTGGTTGGGTTTGCCTCCGTCTTTGGAGACTTTTCAACGCCGATGACAAGATTGGGAACCACATGTGTCGCAATTTGCCTGTCTGCCTGAACCAGGGCCGAGAAAAATGCAAGTAAGGAGTCGAGAGCTGCACCAGAAACTAGGGGCGAATGGGCAATCTGATAAATATCAGTGAGCAGTTCTTTCTCAACCACCGGGAACGTGATGGACGGTGATAGTTCTAGGAGAAGAGCGAGAATGGAAAGTGCTTGCGAAAGCAGAGAGATATCTGAGGTGCCGACGTAAAGCTTGATCTGAGGAATAAGAGAAGATGGGAGATCGGCAGGTATTCCAGATTGATATCTATTCGGTGTGTTTGTTGAGCCGTCGGGAAGGCTGGAGGAGAAATTTACCTTTTTAGCAAGGTGTCCAGTGCAGTGAAAACCTCTGGCTTTCCACCCCGTCCACTCTTCTTCAGCAGGACCATGATCCATTCCAAGCAGGAGTTGACCCATTGGTCACTAATATCCACGTCTCGAGCAACCTTGGTGACAACCTTGACCGCACCAGCAGTATTGCCAGTGGTGCGGCATATCGCCTGCCACTCCTTTCCGCCTTTTGACTTCATCATATCTGTGGCGCATATCCACAGGTCGGCCACGCAGTCCTCTGCACAACTGCGTACCTCCGCGTCCGTATCATGCGTGCTGAGTCGCTGCAGGGCTTCATCATACACCCGTTCAGGCCAGTCATTGTTTTTCACCGGCCGTGTGGCATTTAGTAGCGCAGAGAACACACGGAATGCCTCAGATACAACTCGGGGGTGGCGCTCCCGGAGAGATTTGAGGAGGACGGACGTAAGCGTGGGTAGTGACAGGCTAAATACTGCAGGTGCGTGCGTCGAGAGGAAGAGGGCAAGGAACGGGAGACATGTCAAGTGTAATGTCGATGTTGTTGTAGTTGGTGACTGGGAAAGGATGCTCTTTGACGTCGCCACGATTGGTGCAACCTGACTGGACAGTGACCCAGGCAACACACCAAGCAGAGCGTAGAGTAACTGGAATCCAGCCTGTACAGTTGCCGGTGCGGTCTTGGGCGGTTTTAGCTGACTAAGTAGCGCCTTTGACAACGCAGGGACCTGTGACCTTAGAAGCGTGTAAGGGGTTTCCTCGACATCCATCCGCTCTTCGCTATCACGCTTCCTCTTTCCGCGCACAGCAGAGTCTCCTTCTAGACTCTGCGGTAGGCCACCATACATACTCGTTTGATTGAGAAGCGTGACATAGGCGGCCCACACCTCGAGGCGGACCGTCTCTTCTCTGTCGTTAAATCGTGATATGAGGACGGGAGAAACACTTTTGTACAACGAGACCAAAAATTCCGGACGAGTAACGATCACAGCCGACAGTAATTTTGTTGCAGAACGACGAATCTTGTATGAGGTATCCTCGTCGTCAGAGTACCTGGAGGCAATCAGTATGCCAGACGGTTACCATGAAGCGTTAACGAACTGATCAAGCTCTCCATCGTCATCGTCATCGTCAGCATCTGCCATCTCTTCATCTTCTCCATCGTCTTCGCCAGCGTAATTCTATGTGAAAATCAGGAACTGTTCGCGGTATGATTTAAATTCAACTTACAGGGTCATACTTGATGTACTGGATCCCTACTTGTACCATGGAATCTACGAATGGCGTGGCCTCCCCTGGTGACCTCAGTAGTAATGTCTCCAAAGCCTTCAACATGTGAGTGAAGCCAAAGAATTCTAGACGCATACACGCTACCTGTAAGCATCCCTCCCTCAACTCGTCGTCGTCACGTTTCACTGCTTGTAATAGGCCAGGTACGATGTCTCCTAAGGACGGTGTCAACTGTTGCGGCGACTGCCTGAAGACAGCGGCGACGAGGTTCACTGTGGTCCTCTGTTGTTCCAGGTTGGCGCTCGCTGCGAGGAAAGGCAAGATGTTGTTCTGAAGTAAGGTCGAGAACAACTCTGGTGGAGCGACGGGGACAAATTGAGACAATGTGGATATGGCGCGTTTCCTGACTGCAGGACGTGAATGTGTCAAGAGAGGGGCAATGGCGGTGAGTGGCTGTGGACTCAGAGAAGGATCAGCGAAGTGAGCTGGAAAGCGGGTGATAAGGATCGAAAGTGTTGATAATGTCTCTAGTAGTGTCTCCGGCGGGGTGTCGGACTGGAGTGAATGTTGTCAAAGGAAAATTGTTCAGGTGAGTTCATCTTACACTAGAAACTTGTCCAAGTAGCTTTGGCGTAAGCTTTGCACACGCCTTCCCAGCGATCTTGCCGTCTGGAGGCAGTTCCGATGTAATCGTCTTCAGGGCTATGGAGTGGCGTCAAGACCTATCACTTCGCATGATGCATGGGTGCTAACCAAGCCCGGATATATCTCGTAGCTCCTCGTCCTTTCCGACCGAATAGTTGATAAGACTGTCCACGACAAGTTCCATTTGGTTCTCTCTGATAATCTTGATGAGTTGTCCGAGACTTGAGTACCGCGCGACGCGACCCTTAACGTGATGAAGCCAACACTGAGCGCGGATATAAAACACACCATTTGACTGCCTGGTTCTTGACCTCAGAGATTGTATCTTCGACGAGTTTAAGCACTTGGCGGAGAACTTTGTTTTCAGTGGTCTCATCGCCGAAGAAGCTGTTTGGATCCTGCTTGATCTCCAGCATTAGATCGTTCAGTCCCATGAACCTGCGATTCAAGTTTGAAAGCTTGAGAATCAACGACTCCGACGCGTCTAAGGTGTGATCGCCAACCTGAAGTCCTGGTCGGTGGACTGCATCTAGAAATCCCCCGCAAAGTGAGTCGTTCATACGTACGCGACAAATACCATCGTTACCTTTTCCACTAAACTATTCATCAAGTATGTTTTCGTCATTTTGAAGCAAGGTCGGATGAAAGACGCAGATAACGAGTCAGGGCGTAGCAGACAGGAGCCACTGGCAGGTGTTCTTTACCAGTGTACAGCCACCGCCTCTTCTTCCTTGAACCAACAGTATGCAACTTTGTGCATCGCGCGTATGGTCCTCTGTCGATGCCTTCCCGCGCGAGTCGTGGTTTACATTGCAGGTGCTTCTGGCACCGAGAACGTTTGGTCGGGACTGGTACATACACAGTCTGTCCCAAGTCCCGAACCTGAACTCGCCTACTATCCCGACGACAAGGAAATCAAATTTATGCTATCAGCAAGTAACTTGAAACGATTATCAAACCATCGAATCAGAGGTCGCCTATACCACTGGCTGAGAAGAGGTTCAGGTGGGCGTCCCAGCGCAAGACGACCAAACCCCAGGGTGTTTCTTAGATTCTCCGGCCCAAGGAATATTCGACATCACCATGCCGATAGCGCGTGGCGGGGGACAATTGGCGTTCCGCAGGCCACTTGAAGCCCTCGCACAGTGTTACGAAGATCCGACTTTTTTTTTTCCATGAGCCTTCCCCCAGCGTCCTACGCGATACCATCAAACTCGCGGTGATACAACTTTCAGGGGTGTGATATCCAAGTCAAGCTGATGGTCATACGAGTTCCCTCGGGCCATTGCTGCACACTCACAGCCAGGGCTCGCGCGACGGATGACAATAAGTCAGTTTCCAGAGCCTTGGTATGACTTAAAAGAAGACTACGCTATTGGAATGGAATGTACTGGGCTGCTTTTCTAGAAAGTGGAGACTGGCCGTATCTATCTTGCCAATGATAGCACGCCAGATTGACTATGAGACACGACGTAAGATGATCTGCCTTCTAAACCCAATGGTCGTTGCTTGCTCGGTTATCCCTATCGAGCGCACCTTGTTAATGTATCGTCCACTGGGCTCAATCCTTGTACGTTTACTCCAACTCGCTTTGTCGCTGTTGAATCCTGACAGGCCAGCTTTGCACCTTGTAGTACCCGGTGAGCAGTTCGGGCCTATCACGGGTTCAAAGATTTAAGCTGTAGGAAACATTTCACCACACCACAATCCTCCCAAGGTTCCTGGAGTGTCTATAGACTTACCTGACGACTGCTGCGCTGTTGCTAAGTCGTATTGGTGAGCTCAGCCAGGTAACGAGCCAGTACCTTAATTAACATTCCCCCTAACCCCAGTGGTAGTTGCAGCGACATAGCTTTCACGGTCCCATGAGATAGCAGAAGTATATTATTGAGCTTGTGGATACTCTTGACAAGACGCACTATATCATTCAAGCTGCTGATCTCTCACCGTACCTGTAATTCCTTGAGGGATACAAGGTCAAGCTGGTCCCTGAAGAACTCACTATTGTCAGGCGCAAGAAACTATTTAACCATGGGGTAGAGTTCGTGCATCTGGGTCCAAATCAAGACTCTACGTATGTCCTTCAAATTTCCGGATTTGCCCTTCGCTATCCGACATTCTCAACAAATGTTGTGGTATCTGCCACAGTTCAAACGTTCAAGAGTCAAGGACTCTGCGTACTTATGGACAAGGTTTTTTTTGTTGGCCCTGAGGTAGAAGATGTTACCTACGACTGATGACTTTGACGATCTGGTTTCTTGGATCAGACTCGAGAAGCCTGTCCGAAGTTATCTCACCATGAATCCACTGAGGTAAATCTCGTCGTATGGCTTATCTGTGTTGTCTTGTAATATTAATGATATGCATGCAGGTGGCTGAGCAAGTGGGTTGCAAAGTATATTCTGCCCATCGTGGAGAGACTCGACAAGCTTATCCTCGGGGTTGACTTCTCTGTCGATCACGCCCGGGGTGCGTTGTATGCATGCCCATATGATCTCGCAGCTCGTGACCGGTCTCCGTTGTGTGACGTGTTCACCGCACACAAGACAAGTTTAATTCACTACCGTGAACAGGTGACCTATACGTGTACAGTATGTTATAGATACGAACTCGACTGGACCACGGATAGCATCACTGGCCAGAAGCGAGCCTGGACCTCTCCTTGGTGCTTTCTAGATCAAGAAACTTATCGAACGGTAAGCATTGGCTATACATGATGTCAAGTTATACAAAACAATTTTATACAACAGTTTTACAGATGCCAACAAGGGATGGAACAAATTTGTATTCACTTGCGGGGGGTGATGCTATTAACAGTCATTGCTACAGAGCTGCCCCGCCTCTGAGACCACCCATCGATCTGCACATCGTAAGTTGAGAAGTTCCGATCAAATTTTTTTCACCACAAATATGCTATGGGAGAAATTCATGTGCAAGACATCGTGCGTAAATTCCCTCCTCGAAGCATAGTGTTTGCGCTCACGACGAGTAGCTCCAAAGGTCCCCAAGTCCGCATCGTGTTGAATAGAATGACGTTTCCTCTGTTCGTCTAAGTCACAAAATGTGGTTTGCATACTTTGTTAAATATTACTATTCGGATGGATACACTCCAATAATGTTATGGTGCGTGCAAATGTTGACGATACAAATGAGCGTGGAAAGTGAAGAAAAAAGTTATAGATGAATCAAGTGATCTAGTTCACAAGAAAAAAAGTGAAGAGAGCTCATTCAACAGCCGATTTCATTGATCGCTGTCTGATTCTAGCCACCCAGCATCTGACAACAACTGGTGCGTGTGCTGGATGTCCGGTTTGATGTCTCCGTTCAGTGGTGCAAACCACTTTCGAACTTTAACCCTCCCCACATGAAACTCCACACACCAGAACAGGCCATCGCCCTGTGGTTACGTTATTAAGAGTTCAAGGACATAAATCGTGCGTGAACGTTCTTACATTTCTCGTCATGCCTTGCTTTGCCTGGCCAACGACTTTGCCGCGATACCATCTGCCATCACTGGCACAAATCCATACACTTTCCGTGCTCTGAAGACAAATTCGTAATGACATCAAGTACCTCGAGGCTCTGGCGCTTACCTTGAAACGATACGGCCACGGCTCGTCGAGTTCGTCTGGGTGCCTTCCCGAGAACTGTGCCCAACCACCATCATCCCAAGTGGTGAGGTCGACGGGGTGCAACTCCAATCTATGTGAAAGGGAAAGCCCCGGGATGCCATAACATCGTCTTCTGAGAGACATGAATGTAGTTTAAGCAAGCTGGAGCGGGTTTGGAATGCTGGGTATCGATGCCAGCCATGGCTCTTATACACTGTAGCGGATGGACCTGAGTGGACATGACACAGGTCACCACAGCTCGCGGTTCCCTTTGTTCTGTGTATATCTGAAAATCCGTGGAAACACGCTTTGATTGGGAACAATAAAATCTGGTGAGCCATGACCTCCTGGGAATACAATAGACGGCATACATTCAGAAAGCGTGCAATGGACCACGAGTCTCGAGTCTCTACGCGACTCGGGATGGTCTGTGGATATCATCATCACTCAGAGAGGACGAGCTTTGACCCACAAAGCAGCTATTGTTGAAAGGATAGTGCAAAAGTACATGGCAGCTTGGTCCACAGGATCCGATGCGCGAAACGTTTGATAGGGGCACAGCATGACGCAGATCAACGAACAACTTCAATTGTGCTTTCGATGGGCTGTATCTGACACTCCGGAAAACTACTTCCCCGCGCCTAGTACGGAAACGGAAGCGTTCCCTCTATCGGACCAGTAATGCCATCCTTCTCCGCACATTCATCCAGAAATTCGAGAAGGACATCCCGGTACCGCCTACGTCCCTTGTAAAATGCAACATCCTCCGTCCAACTCCTTACTGCGCTTGCCAGACGTGCCGGGACACCTCGCTCCCGTGCGAGCTCCTCCACCTTAAACTGATACGTGCGTATTCCAAATACGATGGCGCCTGTGCGGGAAAGCCGACGCAGGGTCTGTCTTTCGCTCCTAAGGCGGAGAGTCGAAGGGGAAATGCATGGGACGTCCCTTGTCCCATGGCCACGCCCGTGAGCAAAATCGTCTTCCGGGCCGTTAAGAGATTTGGACCAACTGAGCTCCTCGGGATCGGTGTCGGATAGAGTTTCCTCTGTACCTAACCCTGTCTCTGGAACTGTCGGTGGGACGACCTGTATGGAATAATTGTTCCTTATCACTGGTTTGTCGAGGGGCAAACGTTGGAAGAAACGGTTCATGCTGAGTTGTAACTTCTCCTTGACTATGAGTAGACCGTTAAAGAGGTTGACAGTGACTTCAGGAAAAGAATGCTCTTACACTGAGGCACATCACCAGAGAGGTGTATTTCGTCTAGCGGCATTCCAATTTTGTCGCGCATACGCCAAAATCCTAACAGAGGAAAAGAAAAGCCGTCGTTCAGGAGAAGTAGGCAGCACAGAGTGAGACACAGACCTGGCACACATATGAGTCCTGCCTGGAAGTAATACTTTCCGTCCGTTCCTTGTCCAATACAATGAGTAGTGCAGATTGTCATCGTCTGCTAGTTGTATTACCTTCTATCATTATTGCCATGTCATCTTGCATCCTTGCCCAAATAGTCAGCGGCATGAACGGTCAATGACGGCGACAACGTTCCTCCACTCACAGGCCATTTACTATCTTGAACGCAGCTTCTCCCATTGCCACACCGTCCATTGATTCAAGGACCCCAAGATCGTACTTTTCTCCGGTCTCAACGACTTCGATTGTCTTGACTGGCATTTTGCCATGCCATGACAGGGGTATACCTCCGATAGCCGGTATAGAAGCCGATGCTGGGAGACGTGAAATACGGAATGAGGATGGGTACCGTTGAGGCAGATACTCTGCGAGCTCGTACAACAATTCTTTCACTGCAACTCAGGCTTAGCAACCACAGATGCCAGAAAGTCTTGTCAGAAACCACGAACCTGCCTCGGCTCCACCCGCAACTTTTACTGATTCGTCCTCGCGAGCAGGAAGGACGCGTAGGACTGTTTCCCCGCAGTGGTTTACTCGGAAGGTGCGAATTCGGTGATGGAGCGAAAAAGACTCGTCAAGTTCCATCCATTCAGTCCAAGGCATGGTACGAATGCCCATCGTTACGCTACATAAACAGATCGAACGTCAGCGACCCAAAACGTCAATGCAAAGTAGCGCACGCCTTCGTCGTATGGGTCATTGTCATGGGTATGATATGATAACATACGAGATAACCGTGCAGGGATTCAACTTACTGGTACTCGCCCCATCTGAAGGGACGGTATGGCACAGGCTTCACGTCCTTTATCGGGTGAGGACAAGGTGTTACTTCTGGGTACTCAAAAGCTAGAGGGGTCCAGACTTGATAGATTGGAACCCCCGTATGCGACGCATTATTGATAACTCCCCCGAAACGCATCTTCAACGTCTAACATACCTCCTGGTTCCCGATCTTTGTTTGGGTCCTTCCGTTGTGCTGGTTCGATATCAAGACTGCTCAACGAGGTTTGGTTTGTTCTGAGTCCATGTCGTTTAGTTCGGCCCCATCTAAGAGCTCTATAGACAGAATAGATTGCGAGCGATTGGAGGACAACTGGGAATAGAACATGAAGAAAGGCAGTCTTGCCTCTGCCCTGACCGATGGCTGCGAGACTCGTGATCCACGCATTCATCGTTGAACGTTGACTCCGTTGAGGCTTGAAGCTTGATCGATCGATCAATCCCTGCAACTGGTTTCGGACCGGAGTCAACGATAACTTCGCGCCGTTATATTCTTAGGTGTGAAGGAATCACTTCTTCCCTCGAACTTGTAGTACATGATCCAACTTTGGTGCCTGAGAGTTGGAAAATCCTCACCTCGTCCCCTGTTTTTCGTCTACCCTAAATTCCAGCGAGGCTGGCAGTTCAGTTGATTGCCAATATCTAGTAAATTCTAGACACATACCGTGACTGTTCTTCCCAGGTTGTCACTTACGTACGTGCAAAATTGTTGGGGTGTTCATTGCGAGCCTCGTTAGAAGCGCAGTGACCGTTTATATTTTCCCACCGCTCAGCAGGTCTAAGTCTTCTTGTTTTCACCTATGCTTTGGTTATTTTCTTCTTCTCTGCACTTACTCTCAAAGGTCTGACATTTTCCTTCCACAGGCGATCGGACATTCTTCAACATGCATTTGCTTTTGAGCGAGCTGCTGTGACGCCGTATACCTTCGCCACTTTATTCGTACCAGCCTTCTTCAGCTACTATGCTATGGCCGTACTGGTGCAATTGCCCAGCACGAGTCTTTACCGGGCCGCACTCCTTCCTGTTGTGTTTTGGATGACCTTCCGAGCCAACATGTCCCTGGATTTTTCGTGGAATCATCCAGGTTACGCTTATCTCAATCAGGGACTAGCAGTAAGTGTCAAACTTTCGCCAGGATTGTACAGGCTCAAAATCTCCAATCCAGCTGGGCATGTTTACCATTGCAATGCGAAGCACGACATGGGTGTTTGCACAGCGTCCTTACATTAGACTCCCTATCTGCAAGTCGGGAAATGGCACGATCACTGGTCATAACGGAAATACCCCCACCGAGCATGGCATCTCCGTCTCTTCCGCGATGTGGAATGCCTGGGATCTCATTGCAAATCTCAGGGGAATTGGATGGGACGGGCTTCAAAGGATGCACATCTCAACACCGTATTTCCGAGTGGAATCCCGATTGATATTTGCCTTACTTTCGCTCTGTCGATCCGTCTTCTTGGCGCTCGTATTCGACATCGTGAACAAATCCATCCGCTCTTTCGGACCCGACACGTTTGGAACACCAAAAGGCGGTACTATCTTCGATCCATCGCTAACTCCACTAGAACGGTACATGAAATCGTCTATTGTCACGTTGCTTTCCGGGGCCTCTGCATACGTTATCATCGACGCAATCTATCAGCTACATGCAGCGTTGTTCACGATACTATTCCAGCAATACCCATCGCAGTGGCCCCCTCTTTTCGATTCCCCTTGGCTGTCAACCTCGCTCACTACTTTCTGGGGGCGAAGGTGGCACCAACTCTTTCGTGAGTGCTTTGTGGCGGTAGGGAGTAAACCCGCGGAAAGATACCTTGGACGAGCTGGATCCGTGATTGGTGCTTTCGTTGTTTCTGGTCTTCTGCATGACGTCGGGATGCGGGGAATGGGTCGGGGCGCAGACACGCTTCCGTTAATGGGATTCTTCGTCATCCACGGCGTTGGGGTTGTAATGGAATATACTTGGAAGAAGGCCACTGGAAGACGTGTCGGTGGAGTCATTGGTTGGTTGTGGGTGTTTTCCTGGCATCTCCTTGGGGGACAGCCTGTCGTGGATGTTTGGGCAAGGAGAGGTTTGACTGGATCCGAATTCTGCCCTGAGGCTTACAGACCTACCACGTTATTTCTGAATTGGATATCTCGGAGGGATGAGTCGTTATAGACGCTCGTCCTCGTTTTCATCACTTTGCCTAGATCACATATCTAATACCATGTGTAGATATTCCGCGCAACCTTGTCCCCCAACATTCCGTTTGAATTTTACATCCTGTAGAAACCGCGAAACCAATTTTTTCACGAAGGCTCGGATTCGATCAGCTGTTGTCTGGCCTATAACGCGTGCACATCAATACTAACAGCTGCTGAAAAATGGACGTAATTATCTCACAGGTAGTAGAAGGTGTAAAAGTCAGTTGGAATACTATTATTCAACAGGTTATAACAAGTGTCCGTCTCGGCGATCTGCACCGGGTTGATGACCAGGCAGTCATTCAAGCAAGTGTACAGCAAAATGTCGTTGACGTATCCTTGGGGGTCGTACCAGTACATAGACTGGTAGCCCATGTCCCCGGGAACGCCGTTGTTGTCCTCCGCCGTGGTATCGGCAAGCAGGACGGTCTGGCAAGTGCCAGAACAATCAGGGGCACTGCAGAAGATCAATGCGTCTGCGCTGGGGAAAGTCACGTCGGGGGTAGCATCGACTGGGACGCCGCTTTCTGGTGGCTCGGCCTCGGGGGACTGTGCGATGACAGCCATGCTGGCGAAAAAGAGGGGAAGAAGCGTGGTGAGGGACACGGGACGCATATTCTAGTATGCTCTGCAGGATCCGAGGGCTCAGCTGTCCTGCAAACACATTCATTTTATATGTTCGTGTTCGGGGATTAAGATACATGGGAGATCAGAATGTTTATTTCACAACACAGTGAAAATGCGGGGCGCGATAGTAGTGCTTCTTTTTGTGCGCGGGTATGCACTGGCCCCGAGGGATAATTATTTCACCCACTGAGGTATACGGCTCGCAAGGTGGGAATCTCCTAGTGCGGGGGAAGACTTTCGCATCTTTCTGGTGATCAAGCACATACCCATCCAAGTCGAGTCTTCCCCATGTGTGTGGTTGCGATTGAGCCTCGCCCGAAACCGGCTGCTTAACACACAAGGAAGCGACTCACAAGAGATGGGTTAACGAGATGATCAGCTGCTTTTAACGCGACAGGAAGCCTACCGTTGGTGTGGAAGACAGCCTTCAGCAGGGCAAGCAGGGCATTGAACGTGATGAGCGCCATTTATGCGGACGCTCGTGGTGTTGGCAGAGTCGGGCAGACTACATAGTTTCAACAATAGGCTGCTTCGAGGAAGTTGCATTTATCAAGGATAGTTGCATGTTCATGTTTCCCGCTTTCCAGCCGATGGTAGGATGTCCAAAGCAGTGCATGTCGTTCTCGCACTTGAAGGGCTGTGTATCCATTAATAACATCCTCCCGCGCTCGCATTAGTCTTGTCTCTGAACAATTGCCACCTGTCTAACTGTCAGTGAGGGCTGGGGCCTGCTTGCATGGACTTGAAATGACCGATCATCTTGTCAAAAACACGAGTGACCACGGCGAGGGAGTGAGATATATGTTATTGTCCTTTGAGTCATACATATTCACAGCTACAAGTTGAACATCCTCTTACTGAGTAAAACACGTAAGTGGGATCATGATAATTCCAATCCAGCAGGGCGGACAGATAAGGAGGAATCATAAAAAAAAGGTGCTAAATGGGTGTGTAAGCAGGGGGAGGTTCGTCAATGTTGTTCGAGGTTCCTGTGTGCATGGGGGCCAGAGCGAATGGACGTCCTGCGTTTGGTGGTGGAATGGCGCCGGACGAACGCAGCGAGGGAGGGGATGCTGCAGGAGGAATCGCGACCGAAGGGCTTCGAGGGGTAGAAGGCAGTGAAGGGAGAGGTGACTCTGCTACATTCCTCTGCGTGCTGCGGGGTAATGCAGGTGATGGAGAAGAGGGGGACGGAGGCACAATTGTTGTGGGTTCATTTCTGCGCACAGAAGATGGAAGAGAGAGGGAAGTAGTATCAAGCGACGAGGTGGGACTTGATATGATACCCAAGGGAGCGCGCAACAACACAGGTGATAGTGGTGTGGTTGACTCTGGTATCGTGCCGGCAGTTGAAGAGGAAAACCTTTGCGATCGTGAATGGCTGGGAGATGTGTGGTATCCGCGAGGACTCCGAGGAGGGTATTGGGGTATGTGCACAGGCGGTAGAGCAGGCGGAGTGGCTTGATAGAACGCAGGGTAGCCGCCGGGGACTGGTGCACCATATGGCTTTGGTGGATTATTCGATGACCATCTTCTCATCCCATCATAAGGGGCATCAGACAAGGGGACCACCCTTTTCCGAAGCCGCCGACGCCGCCGAAGACATACGCCGCATATGGCAAGAAAGAAAACCAGAGTCGCTGTAACGATTTCAGAGGATCTTTTGCATTATGTTGGAAAGGACTAACCACCGGCGGCGATGATGCCAATCATGGTTTGTTGTGAAAATCCACAACTAGTTGTAACGTTCGAGCTACGATGACCGTCAACGTGTGGGAATGTGTACGACTCGAGAGAAGCTTACAGATCACAAGCAGACACCACTGGAAGGCACGTTGCCCACACCACGAGTGCGAAGCCAATCTGACCCACAGCTCGAGTATCCTCTTGGCCCATAACACAATGATGGGTACAGAGCTGCGCTCGTGGTGGGACTGTCGGTATTGGCTTGCTGTTGGGGTGCTTCGTGACCTTGCCAACGTCTGGGAAAGCAAACAGATATTCGCGAGATGGATGCTGTGTGTTTATATCTTCTTCAAGGTGAAAAGACACTGCCACATGTAGGAGGTCATGCGCAATTGCGCATTCCGCAGTATTGCCAGGCGAGCGACGGAGTATCAATGTCACATCGGAGTCCAGGCTCAGCGCTGCGCTCAGGTCAGGAGTGGAAGCAGCGTCTGCAACATGTAGACAGTTGCTCGACCTTGGCTTTGGGTTGTCTTGAGGCCGGGCGCACACTCAGGGAGGTCACTGAAACCAAATCATGCAAATTGACATGTCGGGGTGGTGTATGGATGGTTCACAAAGTATACTCGGTCCTCGAAGCTTGGAGGCTCTTGAAGTTGTGGCAAAAACAAACATTTGGATTCGAGTTGAATCTGGCATGCGAATGGGAAACTCAGCCTTTACATACAGTGCTGTAAAAATTCTAATTCCTAGTCTTCAAGATTACCAGCTTCACATGGCTGAAACAGTGCACTCAGGGGATCCGGGCTCAGGCAGGGAGACTTTCTTGGTGAGAAAGAATGGCATTGACCGTGCGTCGTCGTCGTTCATCCCTGGATAGATGTCCTGAATTCAAACATTGTCCCATTGTGTTCGCGACAGAGTTCGTCCAGGTCCTCCAGCATCGTAGTTCCGACGGTCATGCTTATGTCCATTACGAAGGCTCTGATAAACGATTGGATGAGTGGATACCAGGGTCCGAGCTGCGTCGGGTCGAACCCGACTCGGACGCTTTGCCATCGGGAACGAACAATGGAAAGCGAAAGAGGGAGGAATCCACCAGTTGCCTTGGTTCGCCGACCAATACCACACGAGCAAGCTCGTTAGAGGCAACACCTCTCCCAGACGCACAAACTGCCACAACATCTCAGGACGCTATGATAGAGGAAGACTTTGATGTTCAACACTATGAACAGATCACTGCGCAGAGGAACTTTGATAAAGTCAACTTTGGACAGTGGCAGATCAAAACTTGGTACGTGTCCATCTTTCTGAAATGAGGTTGCTGGAAACATGCTTCCCATAGGTACTTCTCTCCGTATCCATTAATAGAGTCGGAGGCCGAGGAGAGTAGTGCTGCCCAAGGTAGATCCTCTACTCCAATTCTCAAGACGCCAAATGTCAATCGGCGCTCGCATGGTCGGACTTCTGACCTGCTCGCCGGTGGCCTCGCGCGCTCTTACCTGGGTGGTGAAAAGTCCGTTTTATGGGTCTGCGAGCGATGTTTCAAGTACATGGCGGAGGGATCAATATGGGAGTTACACGCTGTGAGCGCACTCTGCTTCTAATCCCCGACGGGAACAGCAAAGTTAATATTTCTCAAGAAAAAATGTGACAGAAGACATCCGCCTGGGAGGAAAGTCTACCAACGAGGAGCACACACTATTTGGGAGGTGGACGGAGCCAAGGAAAAAGTGAGTCAGTTGAATGATCGATGCTCACTTTTGTCGCCCTTATGTGTTTCATATAGCTCTATTGTCAAAATCTGTCGCTTTTCGGGAAGCTCTTCATCGACGTCAAGACTTTGTTCTTTGACTCCGACAACTGTAAGGACGTAGTTCTGTCTCCCGCACTTCAACCCTCAATGTCTACAGTTTTCTTTTACATACTCACGGATGCGGATTCGCAACGGGACCATGTGTTAGGTTTTTTCTCCAAGGTTGTTTTCCAACGAACAATCTATATTCATATCAGTTGACACACGACTGCAGGAAAAAATTTCTTACGACGATTACAATCTCGCATGCATAATTGTTTTGCCTCCATACCAGCGCAAAGGGTATGGAATGCTCATGATAGAATTTAGTATGTCACCTCCACCCACCCGTTCGATTTCAATTTTACACACCATCAGGTTATGAATTATCTCGTAGAACCGGAAGAGTTGGCACCCCAGAACGACCGCTGTCAGACCTAGGGCTACGCAGTTATCTCACATTTTGGGTTGCAACTCTCATACGTTTCTTCCGGTGTGTTCTCAGCCGTTTATTAAGTTTCGCCTCTTACCCGAACGCTAGACGTCTGTTGACTGTACTGCCACCTGAATATCTGCAAGTGACTACAGACCAATGGATGCCCGATATCTCACAACTTCAGTCAAGTGAGGATAACATGATTCGTAGAAAGCGGCCGAAGGGATGGGATGGTGAGATCAGTGACATCTCATCGACTGGGTCAACCCCTCATTATTTTGATGGTCTGTGTCCGTTTGCTCGTGGTGTGGCATCGATCCTCAGCGTTGTCGACAGAAGCGCTCAACGCACTCCGACGGATCGAGACGATATCAAATCCTGACGGCAGCGCAACGTCTCATGTAGTAGTTCAATGCACGCTTGCTGAACTTGCGCGTGCGACCAACCTTCGAGTCGAAGATGCTGCGTTTGCTCTGAACGAGTGTGGGCTTCTCGCACACGTACAAATGGACAGCGACGGTACAAGGGAACAGGTTGGTATCACGCGGGAGATGGTCGAGGCAGTAGCCAAGGAGCGACGGGTCAAGGAGATGTGCATGAGCTTGGTGCATGTCTTATTGTAAATTCGTCATGTCAGGACTACTGGCTATCCGCGAGTGCTTTTCGGGAGGAAAGCTGTTCAGAAACAGAGAAGGCATGTTGTATATAAACCGTAAAGCATGACATGCACGACATGCGTAGCATAAAAGATACAACGGGAGAGACTGAGAGCCATCGTTCAAACGTTCACTCCTGAACTGCCTCTTGTTCCACAGCAAGAATATCCTGACGCTTTTGTGCCAAACGCTCTGCACGGCGTTGCCGAGCAGCCTGGGCGGTACATCGGTCAGCAACGATGATGAAAGCTGTCGATAACAACAGACCTTGTTCTTGACACGACGAGCCTCCATCTGGTCCGTGAGGACTTTTGTGCGGTTCTTCTCAGCTTTGGCTTTGTGGATGTACTCCATGAGTACGCGCTTGTTCTTGAAAACGTTACCCTTTGATTTCTGGTAAAGCGAATGGTAGCTGAGGGAAAACCAGGGTGTGAGATCGAAGATTCCCGCGCGTGCAATAAACCTACAGATGCTTATCGATCTTGCCTGCCTCTCTGTACTTCCTCAGTAGCCGCCTCAAAACCCGTTGTCTCCGCATCCATTGCACTTTGGTAGGCAGACGAGCTTCGGAAGTACCCTTTCGTTTACCGGGACCAGTGTGGCGACCTTTGCGCTTTGCAGCAAGGAGCTCGCGTGTGCGGGCACGAGAGTGAATGACGGTGGGCTTGACGATGACACGGCCCTCTTTAATGAGTTTCCTCACATGCGAACGAGAGTTGGCGTTGGCGATCTCTGCCTGTTCGGCAGGATCAAGCCAGATTTTGCGCTTGCCGACACCGGAGACGGCTGCAGCGAGCCGCTTTTGAGAGCGTAAGTTGACCATGGGGGTGTCTTGGGAAGAGAAAGCGGTTGATGAGCGCGACAAAAAGGAAGCGCAACTGGGCCTACCTTGATCTTGAGGGTGTCGGTGGACGTCGTGCAAGAGTCACCACGGGGATTGGATGGTGGCTGATTTACGTAATCAAGCCACAAACCTTAAGTGGGTAGAACTGTACAGTTGGAATGTGATACCGTGCTGACTAAGCTTTGCTCACGGTCTCGGTGGTTTTGTCCCATGAGTTTCTGGGCTGTCGACGAGACCAAACTGCGATTCGTCGGTGTATTTTTACACCCCGTCCGGCTCCACAGTGGCGGAATGCGTTGATTCATTTCGCCCCGCACAAGGAGAATATCCCCGCACGATTGCTGGCAGGGAAGCCATGTTTATTTTATGAGACATTAGGAAGAGGCCTCGTATGTGTTGCGTGTGTACAGTCTGCTGGACAACGTGTAGGGGTCTCGGGCGATGTATATGAGGGTGTATATCAGCACCACGAGTTGACAAGTCGCCCTGGTGTTGTTGTAATCGACGTCCATGCTTGTCAAGGTAACGCATGGAAGAACGTTCGAAATTGCTTAGTCATCTCCGGCAGCGCTCCGGTGGTTCCGTTTGATTCTTCTCTTCGCCTCGCCCGCGCATCATCCGAATCGTCGTCACATCGCAGCCGTTTTGTTTTCTCTTTCACAACATTTCAAAATGTCGTCGACGAACTGATCATATTTTCTTCTTTTCTTTTCTTTTTCCGAGGCGTTTTAATTCGTCACCTCACTGCCACTCTCGTCGTCCCTTCCTCCCTTCTCTCTCTCACCATGGTCGTTTCAGATTCGATAGATACCCCTCCTTCCCCGTCAGAATGTGACAGCTGGAGTCGCCCTTCTACCCGTCCCCCAAGCCAGGCCCCAAGCCGCGCCCCGAGTATGTCCGCTGGTGTTTCTGGTGGCAAATTATCTACACCCGAGCCACAGGCAGCCCCTCCCAAAGCCAGGCCCACGCCTTCTCCCCAACCCAATTCACGTCCCAGAGCACCTTCGAACTCTCACTCCGACGGTGGTCAGAAATTTGCCCTCAAAGACCTTATCTCGTCCGCACCGAAGCTGAGTCGCAAGTCGTCAGCCAGGTCAACCGGCAGCAGTAAAAAGTCCGATTCGGACGGTGAGCGGAGATCCGTCGCCGGGGACAGTACAGCCAGCCTCGCGCAGAAGTATGGCATTTGCCAAAAGGTTGCAATCGGCAAAGGCGCTACCTCTGTCGTCCGACTTGCTCATAAATGGGATAGAACTGAAGAGAAGCTGTACGCTGTCAAGGTACGAAAGAAATAATATTTATCGCCATCCATCCGCCGCTCCGTTTTACCACCTATTGACGCTCCTTCCCCAGGAATTCCGTAAGAGACGAAAGAATGAATCAGAGAAAGAATACGTCAAGAAACTCACCGCGGAATTCTGCATTTCCTCCACCCTACATCATGTCAATATCGTTGAGACCGTGGATCTCGTTCAGGACGAGAGTCAGCATTGGTGTGAGGTGATGGAGTTCTGTCCGGGTGGGGATCTCTACGCTGCCATCAAGAAGGGAGGCATGTCACCCAGCGAGGTGGAATGTTGCTTCAAGCAAATCCTCACTGGCGTGTCATATCTACATAGTCAAGGTGTCGCCCACCGCGACATCAAACCGGAAAATCTGTTTTTCGACACCCAAGGCCATCTAAAGGTTCGTGGTGGAGACGTAGATGCATCCTTATTTTTACACGTGCCCAGATTGGGGACTACGGTGCATCAACTGTATATCGTCTGCCTTGGGAGGCGACGGTTCACATGTCGACTGGTCTCTGCGGTAGTGAACCGTACATCGCCCCTGAACAATTCTTAGGCAAACGTAAGCAGCTAGCTGCACTCTTTCGAGAGGTAGCCTGATTCGCGGCCCCATTCCCTGAACTCATAGCCTATGACGCCCGTCTGGTCGACATTTGGGCGTGCGCTATCGTCTACTACTGCTTGCATTTCCAAGAAATGCCCTGGCGTGTCGCTCAGATGTCGGATGCCCTCTATGCCAATTATGCCACAGCGTGTGCCACCCCTATCAAGGAGAAAGAGAAGGACCCTGTTTATCCACCGACTATCAACAACTTGAGCCCTCGTGCCTGTAGGAGCTTGATTCGCAAGATGCTCGAACCAGACCCGTCACATCGGGTTGCCATCGAGGAGGTTATAGTCCATCCATGGATACGAGACATCCAAGTTTGTCATGCAGTCGCTAAGCCGACGCATGTACATGCGCACGCGATGCAGCAGGCGCAAGCTCAGTTGAATGCATCGTGATGCACGGACCTCCTTGTTAATAATACTGGGACATCATCTGCGTGAGTTGTATGTTGGGTAATTCGATGTTTTTGAGCCTTTGCTACATGCATACTCTAGAGATGTTATCCTACACGTCGAACTTTACGAGGGTTTTTTTCGACTTCTTTGCCTTCCCAATGCATGCGTATCGTAGTCATTGTAGTGCTTGGGTCAATATTATTACAATTCCTCTGTTCTCGTAATGAAATCCTGAACCATGCAATTAATGACAAAGGAGGTTAATGGTATTCCCAAGATTCGTGTAAAACAAGTGTGGAGGTATAGATTAAGAAGCTATGTAGTGACGCAGAGAATCGGGGATTCAGGTCATGCACCATCGTTCCCTATGTTTAAAAGGTGAATGAGCTCAGGGCTACTCAACAAGGGCACGAGCGGATGATACTCACCGCTCTCCTTCGTCCAGTCATCGTGCCGCTTGATGTCTGCCTCTGTTACGGTAGGTCGAGTGCTTTCCAGACTCTTGATGAAGTCTTGTAGCTTGAGCGGTGGTTCAACTAATTCATCCGATTCTATCTCGGACCATGATTTCTCTACTGCCTCTGGATCGCCGGGCGAGCAGGGCGTCCATTTCGCTTTGCCAGATGCAGACGACGGTGGGACAGGCTTAAAGTGAGTAGCAGATATGACCTTGCGGACGGGTTGCATGAGTGCATCACGGACTATAATCGAGATATCAGAACCAGAGTACCTGGAAGGCGGATTGAGACATTCTTACAAAGGGCGTCAAGCGAGGAGGTGCTTACCCTTCCGTGCGTTCTGCTAAGGTGCGGTAGTCTCTTGCTTCTAGTTGACATGGCGTGGAACCGATGTGGATTTCAAACATTCTTTTGCGAGCTTCGAGACCAGGGAGCGGGATGTATATCCGCTTTTCAAAACGACGTTTGATGGCAGGGTCGAGTTGCCACGGTATATTAGTCGCCCCTAGGACTAGGACACCAGTATCATCGTGCCCCACACCGTTCATTTGAACAAGAAATTCTGTCTTTATGCGTCTCGATCCCTCCGATTCGGACTCGTTACGTGTACCGGCGAGGGAATCCACTTCATCGATAAAGATAATGGCGGGTTTGTTTTCGCGAGCCATCTCAAACAAATTCTTGACGAGTCTAAGGAGGCATGATTATCAAAGACGAAAGGGAAGATGTTGGGATCGACGGGCCTTTCGGAATCCCCTTGCCACTTACTGACGAGATCACTCGAGCTCACGCTGAAAAACGTGCTCTTGGCTTCCGTTGCGACGGCTTTCGCGAGATACGACTTCCCCGTTCCCGGTGGGCCATACAAGAGGATACCTCTCCACGGCGTGCGCTTTCCTGTGAAAAGGTGGGGGAATTTGATGGGAAGGATGACGGCTTCCTTCAAGGAAGCCTTAGCACCCTCAAGGCCGGCGACATCGTCCCATTTCACGTTGGGTTTCTCGGCGAGAATCGCACTCGAGAGACCGGCACGGAGTTTCTTTAATTCGGGATCTTGATCCTCGTCACCACCCTCCTTGCCCTTGCCACCGACCGTACTGGCAGAACCATTGGCGCTGACGGCCTTGCGCGATCTTTTCTCCTCCTGCGATTGGATATGTTTCTTTAACGTTTCAGCGCGTGTCAAGTACTCTTCTATCTTCGCTCGGATCAGGACCTTGGACTTCTCGTTCTTTTCGTCTGTGGCAACGTGAGTGGCAGAAAGTACAATTGGCGCGTGGACAAACATTTCTGGGCAAGCATAAAGTAGTCAAGGGAGTTCATGTATTGCTTGTACGACTCAGCGTAGTTCTGCTTGACGTCGTCGTCGATGGCGCGCTGCACGATTTCGATGGCTTTCTAACATATCAGTGAGATGGTTGACTCATCATAAAAGTTGGACTGCTTACGTCCAGGTTCGACTGACTCGACATCTCGGGAGGACGTGTAGAACAGGACTGAAGGTCAGGGTACGGATATGCTGGAACAAGGATAACGACTAACACAGCCACAACGTATGGGCTTGAGCCGCGGCGCAGCTCCGTTCACAACAACACCTCGACCAATGGAGACTTCCAAAGATGCCGCCATCCCAGGGCGACTCTTTTCCAGCATTATACCGAATCTGATTACTGTGTTGGAACACACACAAAGTGCTGAAGGAGTTGTCACACCACAGGCAAAGCAGGCACTTTTGCAGGCAGTGTGTGAGTTGACCTGACATGCTTGGCATTACTGAGATAGCTAGCAGACAAATGACTTGAAGAGCACATTGGCACAAGCTAAAGACTATGCTACTGCCCTCCCTGGTGGTGAATTGAACTTTCAGGAGCAGGATGAGCTTCTTTTGATGCTAGAGAAGCTAAGGGATCATAAATGGTGGGTATGAACTGTTGTAGTTGTGGCTGATTGACCTCATTTGAACCTTTATGTTACCAGGCAGGAACTTGCACATTTTGCTCACAAAGTTACAAGTGATGCCAACTCTTCTACTCAGGCAGCAGATGTCAAGATGGAAGTTGATTCAACTGCATCTACTCCCTTTGGGTCCTAATGATTGACTTGTTATATTTATCATTGTATTCATTGTGATATACTATCTACATGATGGTGTGTTCCTTTGGGAGAGAAAAGAGATGTAGTGAACTAGTTACATATGAACTACAGTGACCTCAAAAACTCTTTCCATACTAAGCCTCATGGCAATGTGTGAAGCACACTGCCAAACACTGTGGGAATTTCACTTAGGTTTGGTGGAGTTATAAATAGTACATACCCTTGGCTGCAACATTGCCCCCTAGGTCATGTGACCTTGTTCACAGGCTATAGAGATTGTTATTGTTACGGGTCTAACATTTTTCTCCTTTATCTTATCTTTCAATCTTATCTTATTGCATCACATGATCTTATCAGATCTAATCGTCTAATTATCATGAACACTTTATCTAATCTTTTGGACTTAGAACTTTTTGCGCAATGGACGCTCACTTCTAATGGATCTAAGATCCCCTTACGCCTAGCATGGTTTCACCCTTTTCACATCTTCACTGTGCAGGCTATTCTTCCATTCTACATGCGTTGTATGCATGACATGCTTCTCATCTTTTATTCTGCCACATCCTCATGTGGTCCTCATACATCACTTCTATTCCATTCTATGGCTATGCTGCCACATCATGCATTATGCACATGTTACTCCTATATCGTAGATTAGACGTACACAGGTGTATACACCCATGTAGTATATAAGCTTGAATGCAACGGCCAGAGAACTCCAGTCTAGTTCTCTTGGTCTTTTCCCCACAAAGATCAGAGTAGCCTCCTAAGCCTCCTCCTCACCTTTCCACGAGTTTAACTGTTTTAGTGCGACCTTGGGACTTCGTGTCTTTTGGGTTGTTTCAGTTATGGACACCACTAAAGACATTGTACAAAAACACACACTTACCACTTTGGACTTCAACCTTCAAACCTTTTGATAGTCATGTGGCCTAAGCATATGATTACAAAACCAGCAGATTGGTCATGCACAGGGGTTTGCAAGCTGGAAGGCAAGTGGAGAAGCTTGGAAGGAGTTACCTGCCAGAACCCAGAGGAATTTGGTGAATACTCCCAAGGAATCTAGGTAGATGAAGACATGTTATTGTACGTAGTTGATGTGTCACTTATTCCCTCATGTCAATATATCGTACACCTATAGATCACAGAGGACATTGAACACTATGACATTTCTGTGTACAACTACCTGTATGACATTGAAGCTACACAGCCATGAGCATGGAACTAATTGTACTGGTGAGCAAGCATGCATGAATCTTGATTTGCATTGCTTATGCTGTTCTCCTCCTCTTTGACCTATGCTGGATCTCCCACTCTCCTTGCTCTTGCACTGCTTCCTGCATAACACATACATAATATCTTGTCAGTTTCTTCAAGGCTGCTGGAGTGTTTGTATATCCTGTTTACTATATTAGCACAAAATCCCTGATTTTCTCCTATTTGCTCAAGCATCATGTGGAGTCCAACATGTGAAGTGACAGCATGTTGCAACTTTCTGAGGGCCATGATAATGCTGGCACCTTACAATGTCAGAGTGTTACATAACAAGTACCTTAGAATTGGCATGAAAATGGAGTAATAATGGTTGATCAGATAAGATGATGGAGTTTCCTTCCATTGGTTGGGTCTTACTGGGGTGACAATGACAGTATGTACCTGATAATGTTATTTTGGTGACATGCGGAGGCCTGTAGGCATATGCACCAGACTAAGGCTCCTCTCTCATCACTCTTCCTTTCTTGCTTCCACCATGGTGCCTTTGTGTCCATCTTTTAATACCCACAGTGCCCACAATGTGTTACGTTTTTCCCTCTTTACCGCTCTATTTACCTTGTTACGTCTCGACTTGTCACTCGCACGTGGCGCGGTAGGTCGGCTTCCATCACTTCTGCTTCCCTAATCCTCGCCGACCCCTCCGATATTATCATCACCTACTTGCTCCCTTAGTTCCCTTACATGGACTTATCTTCCTCCGCAGTCGCCTCTCTTATGACGACGAGTATTCCATCTGCTTCCATCTG
>JBBPSC010000144.1:0-29443 GCA_038093395.1 Baorangia bicolor
GTGGAAGGGAAGAAGAGAGAACTCGGCGGTTGGGCACCACCAGATGCGTGATTGAGATGGATGGGTCTTCTGGAGGAAATCAACGATGGGTGAAACGACCTCATCCCAGAGTTCCCGCAAGAAGGAAACGAGCTCTCTCGTCATGTCGTCCTGCTGCGTGTGCACAGTCAAGGTATGAAGCTTCGAAGACAGTTCTTGAGCACCTTCTTGAGTGATTTGCAATGGGATGTGAACAGGATCCTGGTCGATTAAGACAACGAGCGCGTCACAGCTATACTGGCTCGCATTCGCGATGATGACAGGTCCACCGCTGGCCGAGCATCGGAGATCCGAGAAGAGCGAGGGTAAAAGGAAATGTGAGAGACCGGGGAGATCACGGATACTGGTCGCGACTCTTTCCAATTCAACGTTGAGACGGCACACCCGATCATGCTGATTCGCACCAGGTGAATCAAGGTCATTGCGAATGAGCGAGGTCAGCTGCGTGGACTCGTCTGCAAGCTGCTCTCCTGCCGGACCAGATGCTATGACATCACCGAGCGGGGAACGGAGGCGTGTGAGGTGGCTCCAAAAGACACCCCGGCCTTGTTCGAGAAGCTCGACTGCACGGGCAGGAGCATGTTCACGAAGACAAGCTGAGAACGCGTCCACTGCGTGCGACGACGTGTGGTTCTCCAGGACGGTAAGATATCGAGGTAACAATGGCAGAGTGGCCAGATGATGACTAAGTAATCGAAGATATGTTTCATATGCGAGAAGTGTCGTGGGATGCTGGAAATATTCAGCCACATGGATCCGTGTTCTAGCAGCAGACAGATCAGCGGAAGACACCGTTTGCGGCGTATGTGGCAACTCAGTGTAAAGACTGAATAGCTCTTCCTTGTCCTTTAACTGACTCGACTGCGTGAACCGAGCATGGAGGCAGCATGCAAGGTTGTCCAATGATTGTGAGTGATCAGGGTGGCCAGGTGGACAACATGCTAGTGCATCTCGGCCGAGGACAATTGCCTCATCGAGGTCCTCCATTGCCCTGAGCTGCTGATACCGAATGGAGAGATGAACTGTAAGGTTGATCAGGGAGGAGGATCGGCCCGGGTGCCCTGGCGGGAAAAGTGTTAGTGCATCTCGGCCGAGGACAATTGCCTCGTCGAGGTCCTCCATTGCCCCTCGTCCCTTGTACTGGGTGGAGAGATGAACTGCGAGGCTGTTCAACAAGCTGGATCGAAGAGGATGTTCGGGTGGGCGAAGGTCGAGTGCTTGTCGGTCGAGGAAAATGGCTTCGTGGAGGTCCTCTATTGCCCCAAGCTCCTCGTGCCGAGTGGAGAGATGAACTGCAAGATTGCTCAAAGAGCTGGGTCGAAGAGGGCGCTCGAGTGGGCAAAGGTCAAGTGCTTCTCGATCAAGGACAATGACCTCGTTGAGGTCTTCCATTGTCCCGAGCTGCTTGTACCGAGTATAGATCACTTGAAGTGTTGTTCAAAAAACTGGATCGAGGAGGGTGGCCGGGTGGCCAAAGGAAGAGTGCTTCTTGGTCGAGGACAATGGCCTCGTTGAGGTCCTCTATTGCCCCGAGCTGCTTGTACCGAGTGGAGAGACAAACTGCAAGGTCGTTCAATGACTGCGATCGATCGGGGTGTCCCGGTGGGCGGAGTTCAAGTGCTTCTCGCTCGAGGACAATGGCCTCGTCGAGGTCCTCCATTGCCCCGAGCTGCTGGTATCGAGCAGAGAGGTGAATGGCAAGGTCGCTCAATGACTGCAATCGATCAGGGTGTCCCGATGAGCGAAGGTTGAGTGCTTCTCGGTCGAGGACAATGACCTCCTCCAGGTCCATCATCTCCCCGAGCTGTTTGCACCGAGTGAAGAGCTCAACTGCGAGGATGTTCAAGGAGGTGGATAGATGTGGATGCCCTCGTGGGAGAAGTCCCACAGCTTCTCGGTCGCGGGCAATGACCTCGTTCGGGTCCGTCATATCCCCTAACTGCTCGTACCGAGTGGAGAGATCAACCGCAAGGTTGTTCAATGACTGAAATCGACGAGGATGCCCGGGCGGATGAAGTTCTAGTGCTTCTCGGCCGAACACAATCGCCTCGTCAAGATCCCTCGTTTCCCTGAGATGGTCGTACCGAGCGGAGAGAACAACGGCAAAGTTGTTCAATGATTGCGATCGATTGACTTGCCCTGGTGGGCAAAGTTCCATTGCTTCTCAGGCGATGGCAATCGCCTCATCTAAATCATTTGTTGCGCCGAGCTGGTCGTACCGAATGCAGAGGTAAACTACAAGGTTGTTCAAGGACGCGCATCGGTGGGGGTGTCCGGCTGGACAAAGCTCCAATGCTTCTCGACCAAAGTCAATGGCGTCGTCCAAGTCCTTCGTTAGCTCGAGCTGATTGTACCGATTACTATTAGAGAGTTGCATTGCAGAGTAGGACAAGAAGCTTACAGATTGTTTGGGGTGTCCGAGTGGGCAGAATTCCAAGCCGAGGACAATGACCTCTTCGATAGAGTTGGTCCTACCTCCTTGGTCAAGCTTGGCGAAAAGCGATTTTGTCCGAGGGCGTAGCTGTCGAACTGGTATGTGCATCACCTTTTGAGTCACTACTCTCCACGCCGACAGCGAGAGACACGCACCTTTTGAATTCATATGGGCTCACTGCAGAGTTCAATATCACTGTTAGCGAAAAGGCTGAAATGCTGGGCGTAGGGTCCACTGGCAAGGCTGCAAAAAGGAAATTAACAATACAGGATGATTGGTCATAATTAAATGAAGAGCTATGCTTTATGAGAAATATGCATTACTTGGGAACTGCAAATGACGAGACGAACACAACCGTCCGCGCGGCTTCACCGTGCTAGAGACAAAGTAAATTTCCGAGGGGAGTAGCGCACTCCCACCACCCTGTGCTAGCACGCTCGAACCCGCGCATGAATGCTGGTCACGTTTGCTGCACCTGTTTCGGAAGGAGCATTATAATGAACCGGTGTCGAACAGGGAATCGTGGCCAACTTCGAAGATATGAGGCAAGATATGAGACGTGCATTTCGTACAACGGTCACATAAGGATGATGCAAGCGGGGGACGAAGTATATGGTACAAGGGATGAGCACGATCAGCCGCGAAAAAGATTACAACAACGCTGAAGGTAATGACGACAGAAGTAAACACGACAAGAAAGCCCACCGAGTCACGGTAATACTCGGAGCCTGAGATAGCAACCAAGCACTAGCGTATGCGTAGCACACTTAGGTTTTCCAGGAGTTGCTCCGGGGAAACGTCCTCATGTATTTGCACCCTGATGAGCTGGTCAGTGGCAATACGCCGGTAACCTCGGGAGGTGTGATTGTAAACAAGTAGAAGTGCACCAAAGGGCTGTCTGAGAGCGGCGAGAAGCCTTGATGCACTTTCGCGTCGAGCGGAATCCGACGGGGGATAGCCCGGGTCCAGTAGGCATCTAAACCATGGATGTACGAAGACCATATCGCATGAGGTGGGCAAGTCCTCTACCGTCATGACCTCGACTCTCTCGAGCATTGGTGCCGTAGCAATGTAGCCGCGGGTGTTCAGATCCCGGTTGATGAAATGGAGCGGGAACTGAATGCACGACAGCTTGAGACAGCCGTGACGGAGTTCTGGCGGCGGAAGGTCGAGTAGGCGGTCATGAAGCTTCACAGCTGAATTCAGATCCGTGGCGGACATACTCGAAAGCATGTTCGAGACTGAGGCTGCCAACTTTGCCTCTTCGAGTGGATGGGGAACATGGAGAGATTCCGATTCCCGGTATACAGTTATAAGAGCAGGGAGGCAGGTATTGTATTCAGATGGCTTCCCCGTCCAAGCTAATATGGTAACGTCGGCGGATTTGGTGAGTAACGCCCCCAGGAGACGGCCAAGCGCACGGGGTGCTTCATCATCGCCGTAGACGGCTGTGATAGCAACCTTAAAGATACCCAACAAGGAGTAGGCGACGTCCTCCCTCTTCGTAGCTACTCGTGTCGAAGCCAGGCGGAGCTTCTGGCGGACGTCGTCGGGTCCTGGCTCAAGAGCGGCGAGACGGGCCGCATTGAGCTTAGTGACCAATTCCATCCCTCGTTGGATGGCGCGGAAAATCTTGTGATTGGTGGGGTTGGTGTTCGGGTGGATATCGATGGGGAGATATGGCTTCCAGTCTTCCGTGTAGAAATGGATAACCTTGGACGCAAAGTACTCCTGCAAGGTCCATGCACGCTTGTTCCACCTACACCCCACGAAGTCCTTCAGCAGTTCATCCAAACTATGCAAAAGCGTGTCGACGTCGACCTCCATGACATCTGCTTCCAGCTGAAGACGGACGCCCTTGAGGTGAACTATGGTGAGCGACGATCCGGAATACCATTGATACATGGATCGCAGCGACACATCCAACACGTCTCTTTCCGCCTTATTGATACAACACGTATCACTCCAAGCCCACCAATAACCGTGTTCGCGGGTTTTCTTGCAGAACGTTTGCAACTTCGTGTTGGGGAATGACTCCGTGAGATAGTCCACCGATCTCTTTTCGACGTGGCGGAATTCGGGTTCGCCACTATCTTCCCATGTGTGGGACAACGTAGAATAGCGGAAGTATCGCCGGATAGCCTCTTTCCAGGCAACATCATCATCAGCGTCAGCACTGACGTGTGACGTCGGGGACAAAACAAGTTCCTTGTACTCAGGATCTGCTCTAAATGCCACTATTTGCTGTTGCTTATCGCAAAGACGTCCGCTTTTAGTGTCGATCAGTATATGCGGCCGTGGTTGAGCGAGGGTGTCCTCGACAACACCAATTATGATTTTCTTTCTCTCGCCAGGCTTCACACCTTGATTTCGCAGTTCTGCCAAGATGATATCTTCAGATGAAATATTGTGTGATGCAGCAGAGATTTACCTTGTGACCTAGCATCCGTAGAATGTGTGATCAATAACATCATGTCATCGAGGGCTTCAGCTGCTTCAAGGTAGTATTGGCGTGTATATAATACTGCGTGCCTCCTGTGATAGCCCCAGGGGGATGAAGAATTTAATCTGATAGCCTGATAGAAATATACATAAGATCGTATAAGATACATGGACATGCAAGAGTGACTGTACCTCATCTGCGTCTCGCAAGGCCTGCTCCAAATTTGCCGGATCATTTTTTGCATGCGCGTCGCTCCGTTTAAGTAGTAGGGCATGTTTCAGGTCCGAATCTCCTACTAGGGGTTCCACAGCTGTGTATTGTCTGATAGCTTCATCGTAGTCCCCAGAATGCAGAGCTTTGTCACCAAGGTCCTCGAACTTTTTGAGACATTCTCTTCTGAACACTGTCAAGAAGGATTCGAATCATTGTCATTTATACCAACATCTTTACCACCCACCTAAAGCCCAGCCTGAGAGTTCTGCATGCGTTGCAATTTCCGTGCGATAGGTCTCCATCATTTCACAGAAGAAATCTAGGGCTTTTGAGTTTCCGGCATCCAGCAGAAGTCCCAGAGCTTCTAAGTCGAGGGCAATCACCTCATTCAGGTCCGCCATAGCCCCTATCTGCTTGTACCGAGTGGAGAGATCGACTGCAAGGTTGGCCAACAACTGAGATCGACGAGGACACCGCGGCGGATGAAGTTCTAGTGCTTCTCGACCGAACACAATCGCCTCGTCAAGATCCCTCGTTTCCCCGAGATAGTTGCACCGAGTGGAGAGACCAACAGCAAGGTTGTTCAATGACTGCGATCGATTGACTTGCCCTGGTGGGCAAAGTTCCACTGCTTCTCGGGCGAGGACAATCGCCTCATCTAAATCCTTCGTTACTCCGAGCTGGTCGTACCGAATGCAGAGGTAAACCACAAGATTGTTCAAAGACGCGCATCGGTGGGGGTGTCCCACTGAGCAAAGCTCCAGTGCTTCTCGACCGAAGTCAATGGCGTCGTCCAAGTCCTTCATTAGCTCGAGCTGATTGTACTAATTAGAGAGTTACATTGCAGAGTAGGACAAGAAGCCTACAGATTGTTTGGGGTGTCCGGGTGGGCAAAGCTCCAATGTGTCATGATCGAGGACAATGACCTCTTCGATGGAGTTGGTCCTACCTCCTTGGTCAAGCTTGGCGAAAAGGGACTTTGTCCGAGGGCGTAGCTGTCGAACTGGTATGTGCATGATCTTTTGAGCCACTGCTCTCCACGCCGACAGCGAGAGACACGCACCTTTTGAATTCATATGGGCTCACTGCAGAGTTCAATATCACCGTTAGCGAAAAGGCTGAAATGATGCTGTGCGTGGGGTCCAAGACCAGAAAGGAAATCAACAATATTTACTACACTCAGACTACACTACAGTCGACACTCTAATAACACATATCCCCTCAGGATAGGGCCAGGGGTATGCGTTTTGGGAGAGTATGTGTTATGGACGAGGTTGAGCAATTACGAAATAAACCTAGTAGACTAATTGTAGATATGTAAAACTAGCTCTGGTAAGAAAGAAAGAGCTATTTACGAGTGAAATAAGCAGATATTTTATTGTCCTTCATCCCCTGCATACCAAGAGCTTGTGTCTTCCTCCCGAAACCTAGCATCTCCTCAAACTTACGCAAGAACGGATCATCCAGCTCGCCAACATGCCATTCTTCAACAGCATCACCACCTGGAGCACTTCCTGGTGTGATGCACCTGGTTCACTGGTGATATTGTTATTCACCTTGCCAACCTTATCACTATCCGCCACATTTGCTTCCTGCGCTGCCTGAGCGTCCATCACCTCTCAATAGATATCATTGTCGGTCGACACATCAAAGGTGCTGTGCATCTCCACCGAACGTTGATGCGGCATGATGGTTTGGGTTGTTGCCGTTCAGAGTGGCGGCGAAGAAAACTATGATTATATAATACAATTTCCTAATTTGGAAGTTCGGTCGCATTATATAAGTACATGTAAGTAAAAAATAGTATGGATTATGGGAGGGTTATGGGTTTTGGGTATGGATTCCCTGGAAACCAAACTGGGAAACCAAAAGTGCTATGGGTTTCAAGAGGGTATGGGTTATAACGGGTATGTGTTATTAGAGTGTCGACTGTATAATTGTTCTACTCGATGACCCAGACGTCACATGGACTCTTCGTCGGGCGGTAAATTCTCCTGTCAAAAGGCTCCGCGCGCCCTCGCCCTGAATTCCCCCTCTTCATCTCTCTTGGCAGTCTACTGCAACTTCTCTGCTCTCCGCTTTCATTGCGTTGATTGCCTTGTCTGTGCAACGCGCATCAATACACACCGCCGCCGCGAAACGCGGAGAGTGCTGGAATGCCGCAGTGGGATGGACTCGGCATGGGTTCTCCGTTGCTATCCTTACGGGATACGTCATGAACGTCGTCCTCGACCACCCATTTACCGGTTTCTGTCATCGTCTGTTCAATCGTCGTCTGCACCTCCCCCCTTAGGGCGTTAACTGTCGGAATAACCCGCGCCAACGCACCAATTCATATCCTGCAAAACGACCTCAAACATATCTCGCATTCGGCGTTCATGCCAAGTGACATGGCACAAAGAGACCATGGGTGCTGATTGAACGGGTAAGTAAGCCGAGCTGGGGAGTGTGGCAGCGGTCAGGGCAGCCGGAGACGCAATAGGTGTGACCTGCTTTGAGATGGTAGGTGTGGATAAAAGTGAGGAGGGAGCATTCGAGGATGATACAGGTATGATCATGAATTGTATCGGGGACATGTGCGGCTGCGTCTATCCGTCACAACAGAATGAAAGAGTGCGACGATCCGTCCAGGAGTGCGAGAACGCAGCCGGCCAAGATGGTCTCTTCGCGGTGGTCGTCAGAGGGGTTTGAGGGTGACGCTGAAGGTGTGGCGATGCGGTTTGTCGGTTACGGGAGGATCCGAACGCTCGTCGTGCCCGGGATTCATTATAGTATGAGCGACTTGATGAGCGATGCATGCCTCGGGCGTTTCTACGAATTGGTCAGGCTTGTTGAACGACTCGTTCCGAAAGACATCGAGCAATGACGTATGGTAGAGGACGGGTCGTCCGAGTTGCAATGGTGGACCGCTTTGGGAAGTTGTGCGAAACGACCTGTTTGAGAAAAGGCATGGCAGATATTGGGTGAGAGAGCTGGGAGGTTGCAAGGTCGACATGACTGCCTAAGAGGACGAAGTGCTGACTGTGAGTCACCTAGTGCTGTTCATGCCTGCGAAGTCGTCGTTAACTTTCTTCTGGGTAATATGATCAGTATGATCAGGAGGTCTCGCGAAGGGGTCCGAAAAGCTCACCGAGACTCGTGCTTGTTATGATCTATTCTGGTCCGTTATGCAGGGTATATGAGGTGGGATTCGAAGAACGATATGATCTTGCAGAGGGTAAGCGGTGTGGACACGAGTTATAAATAGGATATGTGGGCAGAATATAGTATGGAGCCGGACGAGGCGATAAACAGCGGCCAGACCTCCAGATACCCATGTAAGGAGGCGCTGAGACGGCGACCTACCTTGTCCCCACCGCAATAACTCGAGGTGCACGACATTAGAAATGAAACAGAAGTTTAATAGGACGGACTCGGAGGGGAGTGACTATCTTCACGACCCGGAATAGGTTCGTGAGAGCAAAGCTACAGACGCAACCATCGGGAACGCGAAGAGCAGACCTTCAAGCTAGCACTGGTAGGACCATACACCTGTTACGACTTCTCGCATATCTCCAATATTTCGATACCGATATCCTCCAAGGAAGTCAATGTGCGTCCGGGAACGCATATTTCCTCGTCAGAAGCCACCCGTTTGTATTGCTGATGTGATTGTTCTGCGAACAACATTGCTCGGAATCCCTGTTCCAAGTAAATGATCAGCCTTAATGCCCAGGTGTGCTCACCCCCTCCACGACGTCGGATTTCAGTGAGGAGGTCACGAATCCATGGATAGACGAGCACTACTCTTCCTTGTTGCGACTCGGGGAACAATGTGTCTTTAGTTTTGAACTTGACTTCACCTAGGGCTACTGTCGAAGCGAGATAAGCAGGAGTACCTTGATGAGGTACACTGCTTGAGGTATCGGATTGTATGCCAGTGACAGAAAATGTGATGCAGGGAAGACTAAGACGACGATCAGCAAAACGTGCTAAACCCAAAGCAGTGAGGCGTTCAAGGAAGCGAGTGACCGCCCGTTCCGGTAGTGTATCCTTCAATACTTCAACCCGCTGGTCAAGCTCGTCGTCTGCAATGGATGGTATTGCGTATGGGGATTGGCTGTAGACGGAGATATCGGCGGGAATAGTGCTGTGAAACTTTGATGGCTTCCCGACCCAGTCAAGCACCGTAACGTCCCCTTGGCGATTCACTCTCTCTTGCAGGAGGAGTCCAAGTGCGACTTCCGCTTCACGAGTGTATTCGACATGGATATCACTGCTGAATATCCCAATCAAAGAGTATGCAACGTCTACTGGCACTGTGGCTTTGCGAGTCGAAGCCAAGCGGAGCCTTTGGCGCACGGAAAGCATTTCTGGAGAAAAATGAACAAGCGCGCCTTCTTCGACACCGGTAGCTCTCGCCAATTCTGGTTTGATCTTGGGGGAGGTTTTATGGTTGATGGTGGTGTCATGGAGGTATAACTCCCATTTGCGGTCATAGAAACGGATGACTTTGGGTGCCAGGAGTTCTTGCAACGTCCACGCACGAAACATCCATCGATTATGTTCGAGTTCAGAGGATCCGGATGGATCGGACTCGAATGGGTGGGCAAGGAGGACGAGGGTGAGCGCCGAATTGTTGTACCACTTGTACATAAATCGGATTGATTTCTGGTACACATCCGTATCCTTTTTATCGATACAACAGGTATCGCTCCACGACCATTGGTAGGGTTTATAGTCATCACGAACTGTTTCGCAGAATTTGCGTAACTTCTCGTTCTGGAAGTCATAGACCGAGTTTCCGGAGACATCTTCGAATGATGGTTCATACCCTTCCCATGTATGAGAGAACATGACATAGAGGAAATAGTGTTCCACGACTTCCTTGATGTGGTCGGGGTTCTGCGCCGTGGACATCGATGAGAGTAACTCATAAAAGGTCGGATCTTCTTTGAACCTGCGTCTTCGTTCTGCCTGATTACAAAGACGACCGTCCTCAGCGTGGATGAGTACAAATGGAGATGCGTCGAAAATAGCATCGATTATTTTATCAATCTTTGTGATGGTCCCGAAGTAGTTCTCGCGCAGCTCTGCAGAATGTAATCAACCTCTGACCTCCAGATTAGTATGGGGGATAGTTACTGCAAATCTCAGGATCATCAAAATTCTTGATTTTTGAAAACATGTCGTTCAATGTGTCGAATGCCTCCTTATAACACTTCATGCCGTGCAGTGCCACATATCTCCTCTGGTATCCCAAAGGGTACAACGAATCTCTTTGGATTGCCTAGGACACCTATTATTGAGAATGATCTCATTCAAAGACGCGAAAAATAATATTACCCATTTCGCATCTCTCAGGGCACCTGCCCACAATTCCATTCTTGCTTCTACCTCGCTTCGCTTCGCGAGGAGACGAGCAATGTATTGAGGACAGCGAGGTAGTGGGCCCAAGCATTGTGCAACCGCATCACTTTCTATTCCGAATGTTGGAATACCAATGTCCACAACATCTAATGCGAATCATTTGAATACGTGCGACGGAAATTAGTCACACTCTAACTCACCCGAAGGACACCCAGCGAGGACTAATGCCTCAGTGTACCATGCAATTGCCTCGTTATACCTACAATGGCACCTTGCTTCGTTGCCAAACCCCTCTAAAATCCACGGGGAACATCAGATCGGGGGTAGCTATTTGAGACGCAAACCCTCACCACTGAGCGAGCTAAGTTCTGCCATTATGGAGTCCAACTCTTCGCTGAGATCCATCTCATTTGCGGAAAAGTAGTTGAGCAACCCTGGAATGCGACACAATTCGAACGAGGCTCGACACCTCAGCTCGTGAATACCAGAAATCAGACCATGGAAGTCCCAATCGAATACCTTCCAACGTGTCAATGCATGCGGCAAACACAGCTTTAAGTGACTTACTAGCGAAACAGTGTCTACTTCGGGAACATGAGGAAGTGGACCTAAATCGGGTACTGCTTCTAATAGTTCTAGTACTTTCTCGTAGTCTTTCCCATCCATGTGGCGATCTGCGAGGAGAAAACACTTCCGTGCCTGCGGCGATTAATGCTGACGACTCCAATGCATCGCATTAACACACTTACCCTGACCAACCTACCCAAGTTAATGTCCGGCAAATTATTAGGGATGTCAGTTTCGCAATGTACCTCGTCAGGACGTTCGACGTTGAGAAAGGTAATAAACTAAAGATGTAGAGTTTAATAGTTGAATGAGATCTCTGGGTCGTACAACTTGCCTTGATACATTCGACGAAATGTTTGGCGTCGCTATCACAATCGCAAAGTGTGGATTCGAATACACTCATTGCCCCATCAATATCTCCCTGCCGATGAAGTGTAACGCCCTTCACGATGTAAGCTATCAACGGTGTCCGACAATCGTTTGACTGCAGGTATACTCGAGTTAGTGATAATACCATGGGAAGAGAGCAGGTTACCATGGTCGCATTAGCGTCCTCCAACGCTCCGAGCCAGTTTCGCCGTCGGAACCGCACGAGAGCACGGCTAGCACGTCCGTACTGAACGAAATCTCGATAGCGATGGTCTTCAATTTCCTTTGATAGTGCTTCCTCAGCTTCCACCAATTTACCACTTTTCAATGCTTCATATACTGTGTTGCTGATATACGTAAACTGAGCTCGAAGAAGTACGATGAGTGAAACTGAGAACCAGCTTGGGAGAACTTGACTTACGGGCTCTGAATGTCTTGTCAAAGGAAATAGACGCTAAGGGAAAGAATCAATATGATAAACTCGTGGGGATCATGTATACTCACGTGGAAGAGGTAGGGCCTATCAATAACAGTCGAAAGGTTTCGCATAGTAATTTCATTGTCCTCTGCTACGCTGACGATACAAGTGTCGTCTGGCGAGGTGCTCGCAATAAGCACCCTGCTACGAGAGCGGAGGGGTTTACCAGGAGGGATGTTCCGTGTATCCCAGATGTCAATAATCCTAGCGCGTCCAGATGAAACAGAGACAAGCAGTTGATTGTTGCGGGATACATAAAGCGAGGTTATGAGGTCTCTGCAAGGAGCTCGCCATTCGGGGAGAAGGGTCCGAGTTAAGACGTCGAAACACTTGACCGAACCACTAGATCCCCCAGCGAACAGTCGTTGACTATCAGCAGACCAAGCGAGTGAGTATGTCGACCCAGCATTGTGTATAGATTCTAGTTGCGCCCCGGTGCGACTGTGCCAAATCCGTATCGAGCAACTATCCCGGCCAACAAGACGGTAGGCTGAGGCGATGCGACCACCGGCTGGTGAGAACTTGATCGACGAGACTGGTGACGAGTGCTCGTGTCCCAGTGGGCCTACAAGACATTCTCTTTTCTCTATGGACCAGACGATCACTGTCCCGTCTGACAATCCGCTCGCAACGCGCAGCGAGTCAGGGGATATGTCTAGGGCTGTGATCTTCCCCTCAATCGCTGCGAACTCTCCTACCTTGCGACTCGGATGAGTCGCTGTGTTCCAAATCATCACCTTTCCCTGATCATCCCCACTAACGACGCACTCCCCGTCCTTGGAAACGGCTATAGCGTGAACCGCGGTGACACCGTTGCCATGTTTGAGTGGTGGATACATCTCTTCGAGTTGGTTATTTTCCACATTCCATAATCGAATCTTGCTGTCACCCTGGCAAGAAGTCGCTATGCGTCTCCCACCAGCAAGAACTACCAGCGACGATATTGGTCCACTACGACCGTCGATTCTCCCCAGAACATCCGAGTCATCTTCAAAAGTCAGCAATCATAGCAACGTGTCCATGAACATCGTCATACTCACTCTGAGGCCATTCCCCATCGCGATCCTGCGCTCTATCCTGCGCTACACCACCACGGATGGCATTACCCTCTGATGCTCCTGGGTCGTGGTTGTTGGCACTATTGTTGGGTGTTCCTAGATCGTGGTCAGTCTGGAATGGGATCTAATGGGATGCTTCATTCAGAATAGGTTACCTTTTACTCTTTTCCACCACGAGCGAGCCAGCATCATGGTGAACAAAAAAATACACCCGTGTAGCAAATAGTAGAGCATCAGCGATGAGGCCTTGAGGTGTCTTCGAGCCTGAGACTGGCGCACGCTTGGTGGATGTACCTCGTGCTGTGCCCTGGCTTTCGCGGCTTCCCTTCTTTCCTAGAATGTCAACCAACCCGAGTCGCGCAATGCTCTATATTCGATTGTTTCTCATTTCCCCCCTCCAGATGCATACCCTGCCAACGGCGGTGAGGGGTTGGGATTGGTGAGAGCGAATGTTGTTGACTAAAAGTTGTAACTTACGTTCGCGGCAGCTTCCTTCAACCTTAACACGATTCCGTCTCTCTAGCACTGGGTGTACCTTCCCATTTGACCTTGAAGCTTGAAGCCTGAGCTTGACCCCAGAGTTGGTTTCATCGCAGGAATGGTCGCAGGTGCGCTTGCGAGGCTATTTCAAGTTCTCCGGTCTGCTCTTTGTTGACTTGTCGGCGGTACTTAGATGCTGCTGGTAATATCTTTCAGAAAGCTTCCAGTCATCCTCGTGTTCTTCCTGTTTCATCTAGATTCTCTGACGCTATTATGGTCATGCGCACGTTCATGAACGGCCTCATCTTCTCGTTCATAAGTGCACACTTCGACAACCCAGGTTCGGTCCCTACACTGACATGAAGATGGTGGCAGTGACACACTGGCGTTTCATCGCTACTCACCCTGAGCTGATCAAGACAAAACGTGCTCGTCAACGACCCCCTCCAATGCGTCCACTGTGACAGTCGCTATAACGAATACCACAACGACATGGGCTCAGAGGACTCTATCCGGCCTCACAGCGGCGTCTCTTCCGAGACACGGCTTACGGGTCATACTTTCTATTCGCACTCGGACCATTTCTCGCACTTCTCCGAGATCGGAGCGGTTTTCCATGGTCACCGACTTTTCTGGTGGGTGGGTGGTCTGGACTGCATTCCCCGCGGACCTCGTCTAGGGCACCAAACCTCTCAAGTCGATTACTACCACAAGCGAGAAAGGATCCGAACGAGAACTGGACAACAGTCCTTTCCAGGCCCTGAACGATCCTCTGGAGGCTTATCGTCCCTATACTCATGGGACCAAGCGTGAAGAGACGGAGCTCCATCTACCAACCGTCCCGTTTTCATTTGAAAATGTGGCCGTCTGGCTTCTCTGGATTGACGGTCTAGCTTATTGAATCACACTTTGAGTGAAACGTTCGAAGTTTACACTAGTTACTCAAGATGGAGTACGTATGGAGGAGGCAATTAACATCCATGCCCATGTGAACGTCATTTTAGAAATCTACGTGAAATCAGTGGGTTTTGCCTGATGCGTGGGCATGTCGTATGGAATTTATCGCATCTTTGAACCTCGAAATTTCCTTGACCAACGTCACCAGTGTCTCTGCGGGGCGTGAACGAGCCATATAGGCGATGTAGAGGTGGTTCACGTAGCTGGGCTTGTTAGGGTAGCTGTCGGGGATGAGCTGTGCTGCGTCCTGGAGTCGTCCTCCAATTGCCCAGTTGAGATCACTACATATTGTCGCTGAAAACGAGCTAAGAGAGCATTGCCGAGGTTGCTCAGATAACTGGGTTTGTCCGGGTGGCCGTTGGGGGTGATCCGTATAGTCTTCCTGAGCCACTCGATTGCTCGGTCAAGGTCATCGGCGTCCCGGCGGAGCTGGAAGCGTCTCAGCAATGCGAGACTGAGGTTGTTGAACCTGATAGGCCTGTCGAAATAGGCTTCCGGAGGTTCCTGAGCGGCTACATCTAATGTCGAGATTAATCTGTCGAGCTTGACCAGGTCGTCAGAGTCCCTGAGTTTGAGGCGTTCATATGTCTGACGCATGAGGCTCGCAGCCAGAAGTTCATGGGTGCCCTCAAGGCAAATATCCATGAGCTCATCGATGAGCTTTTCTAGTTCGCCTTTGGATGCATCATATCCCACGGCTCCGTAGTGATACAAGAAAGCTTGGGACAGGTGTAGTAATGTCGCAGGCCGGTCTGGGTGGCCATCACGACGTAACTTGAGTGCTTCCCGATAAAGGAAGGTAGACATATTGAAATCTGGCAATGTGCCATGGGACTGATAGGCAATAAACTTCGCTGTGGCGAGGTTGGACAGGGTAGCAGCGCGATACGCGTTTGCATCAGGGCAGATGTCTAAAGCACGCTCGAAATATGCAACAGATGATTCGAGATCTGCTTTGCTGTGGTCTTTGTGGTAGCGAAGGAGAGCATCATGCCCTAGGTCGGTTACTTTCGCGAGCTCCGAAGACTCTTCCCAGTTTAGCTGAAACAGAACTCTTTTAGTGGAGAGGACAATCGTGATTGGGACACTTCACTGACACTACCATCGACCTGACCCGAAGCAAGCGTCCGATGGTTGCAATGCCACCGTTGCGCTGTAATAAGAAGCGAAGAACAAGGTGATACAACTTGTCCCTCCCTCTCGGAGAATGTGATCGCTATAACATACTTGACTACTTGCGAGACATCACAAAAATCCTGATACTTACGGTCAGTCCGGTCGAGCAAATCACCCACGCTTATTTCCAGTGTGCGAAGGGGCTCTCCTTTTCCCAGCATCGGGGAAAACTCGAAAGACGCACAAACCGCCAGTCGGATCGTGACAGATGGATCGCACGGTCTGAAGAGTTCTTAGCACGGATAACGCACAAGCACAGCTTGAGGATGCCCCACAGTTGGATCTGATCGTCCCATTGAATAACCCAATCATAGACCTGTATAGGCATATTTTTAGTTCGCCTGGGTGTTGCGCCACGGAAGTCAACCTGGACATAGAATCCAATAGGAATACGTCCCAGACCGATGGTAACATCTTCAGCCCGGATGTCTACGTGAGAATTGTCAGCCTTCTGCAAGAACAATATCAAAGGGTACATGCGTGTAATGACAATTTGTACATTCTCAGTCGCAGGTATAAGCTGCGAAGATTCCGATTTGTAATGTGTGCCATCGGTGTCCTTGCTATCAATGCAGCTTAGTGAACAAGCCGAACATCGGCGACTGGAGACCCACATTTGGCTTCGTAGATAAACGGCATCTAGGAAAGATTAACAGTAGTTCATAATATGGCAACAACAGACTTACCGCGGTAAGTCTGAGAGACATACTGTCTTTCTAAAAACTCCCGGAGTGGGCCTTCTTGCATCAGGTTCGAATGCGTCAACCTTTTCTGGATGAAAGGTCAACATGTGAATGGACACAGTCGTAATACCATGCCTTTTCCAACATGTCTATCCATTCATTGTCATGCGTAATGGCCACGCTAGCTTCAGGATTCTGGCCGAAAGTTCAGTATACCGTGATATCCGTTAGTTCACCATGCAAACCTTGTCCAATAGGTAACGGTTGATGAGATCCGAAGGATGTAAGGGCTAGATGACAGGTTAGTCTTTGCAGACGTGATACTTTCAGTGATTGTACGAACTTGAGACAACCGCGGATTGTGCTCAACAGCTGTACTCAGTTAGTATTGTTGAAACCGTGACGGGAGAGAACAACCCACTAGCAATGCGAGGTAGCCACGCCGGAGACACCGCAAATAATCTTGCCAAAAGCGCAAGGAATATTGCAATCCACGAGAAGAGAGCGCTTTGCGATCCTGACACCTGCTCGACCACAGCCAACTGAATCCCTGGGCTGGGACCTCTCACTGTCACTTTGAATCCCTTGATAATGATTGTTTGGTTCTCATAGTTGTGGCTCTCGGGACTTGATCGGAAATCCCCCTCGAATGCAGACTTCCATTTGTACATCCCAGTGTCTTGTCGTTCCACATAAATCTCTCCGCCTGGCCGACCTTTATTGAATGCTCCCAGGGTCCAAGAGCACGTTCTATACACGCCGGTAACCAGGTAGAGGGAGTGGTAAGGGGTGAGTTTGCACCACTGAAGTGCATATTTCATGGCAAAACTCCGAAACGCCTCCAGCACATCTGGTTCCTGGAGCTCATAGCGGGTTGCACCGGATGGGACAATAAGTATGGCGCCTGCATTGGAAACCATTTTGAAATCATAAGTCGCCCTCAGAATAGGACCAGGTCAGATTTTTGAGGTGTCGACACTGATAAAAAGGTACCTCGGCTCCTTCACCTGCCGTTCGACGCCAGTCATGAACACGTGCTCAGAAAGAGTCTCAAGGCTGTTGCGGACCAGTTCATTAAACTGGATAGGATCGTATGGAGGAACACCACGTTCACGAAAATTGTCGGGGAGGGGAAAGGCTATGTTGAAAAGGAGGTGGAATTCACCATAGTTGTCGACATAACCAACATCGCCGATCTGGAAGCCCTCCTTGACATAGGGTTCACCGAGTTTACTTTTCGGCTCGGGCATGCGCAACGGGTACCCGCGATTTAGTTGTAGATTGGTTGCGTATATATCTTGTAGCTGGCTGGTCATAGTTGGAGTGAGTTGTGGTATGTAACCCACTGGGGCTAAGTTCAGTCATTGTTCACATGCTCACAGCGCTTTGCTTATCACTCAAGTTGCATAAGCGACACTGCCAAATCTATCTGTATGGCACTGTCTGTATCTGTATCTGCCACATCTGTATCTGCCATATCTAAGCGCACACTCGGAGCTCAGGCGCAAAACCGTCCCAAAACCCGTCTGGACTGGGCCGCGAGTACTCCCTTTAGTTACTCGGTAGAAGTCGATCCCGACTCGCGCATCACTCGTTGGCAGGCTGCCACCTGTACAATCATCACAATGTGCATAATCGCCGACTTCAAAGGCCACGTCTGGGAAAAGCTTGTCGGTAACGTAACTTGCGGCGTGGGGCTTTCCCAGGGTTGCTGTGGGCAGTTGTGTTCCATGATGGGGGCAGCCTGAGCAGCTGCAGTGTGATTTTGGACATACTGCTTCTACGAAACAAGGTCGCATTATCGACTGACTATCATAGCATTTTACTGCGTCTGCACCCAAAGCATACTCGTGCTTTCTCTCGAACTTCATTGAACGATCTGCGGAATTGTCAAGGTACGCATTACAAACACGTTGCACCGGATGTCTGCACACTACGAAGCTCTGGTACGTTTGATTGACCTTCCCGCCCCTGCTTTCATCTCAATCCTCCGAATCCCTCAGCGGCAGACGTGGGAGGGAAAACCAGTGGAGATAAACCAGCGCGCATTGATCTCCAAAGTCCTCGCACGCTATCCAGGCGAGTTTACCTGTATGAGTAACTTTCGTTCTATTGGAAAATCCTCTCACAATATTTTCAATGTCATGTCTCCATCACGTCAGTGTTCCGAGAACTTCTTCAGAACTCCGATGATGCTCAGTCTTCCACTGTTGAGATTCATTTTGAGACCGCTCAGGCAGTTATCGACTCGCCGATGCCACCTGATCTGAAGTCTTGTGTTGTAAGAGAGCGTGCTCTCTTAGTCGTGCCCTGTAACTGTAGATCTGACTTTTTTTTACCAAGGTTGCCCGATGGTCCTTTAAGAACGATGGGAAATCATTTACACCGCAGGATTGGACCAGACTCACAAAGATCGGTTCGTCACTTGCCTCTTGGTGTACTTGTTTTCATGCAACTTGTCTCCATCCAGCCGAGGGTAATCCTGACCCAGCGAAGGTCGGCGCGTTCGGTGTCGGTGAGTCAATAACCTGTTCTGAACATAACAGCTGGATAAGTATTCTCAGGTTTTTACAGTTTGTTTTCTGTGACTGATTGTCCATTTGTGTCGTCTGGGGGTACGTCATACCTTTCTTTTGACATGAAGCCAGTGTAAAGATAGTTGCAGGACATGGGGTACAGTTCTACTGGAAGGATGGTATGGATCAGGTACGGGGACCACTGATTTTAACAGACCGCTTCCTCACTTCCTCATTAGCTATTTGCCCGCCAAGGGGATCTTCCTCCGGAAGGAACACCATCTTCATGGACAATAATTGACGTTCCGCTACGGGAGCCTGCTCAGATGCCGCCAGTCACCGATCTCATGCGATTTCTTGCGACGTCTATAACTTTCATGGCACACCTGAAGGACGTGAGAGTTTTTCTCAACGAGCATCGCATTGGACGCATCGAAAAGTTCCCAGGGGTGGTTGAAACTGTCGACCTTCCCATTGCGTTGAAGCACGATAGTCCCTTGAAGATGATGGTTGTGGATGGGATTCAACGTCATCGTAAGTCTCGTTCATGCTGTACAGTGCGCGCGTCCTGATTTGGCAATCAGGTTTCACGATCCAGGCTGAAACCTCCACTGAGACTCAGGAACCATCATCGACAGACGTTCCGGAATCCTGCGAGAAATGTGATATCTCCCCCGCAAGTCAATCACTATCTCAGCTCGAAACACCCTCCTCCCCACTGCAAATCGGAAATCCTACACGTCTTTATACTGCTAAGCTGGATTTAACTGTGTTCGCTGCGGAGGTGGACGTCAAGGTAAACGAGAAACTATCTAAAGAGCTAATCCGGTGTACAGTCAAGAAGCCACCTGCTCGAGTCAAGTATAGTCTAGTATATGTGGGTTCTTTTGGTTCAGTTACCCGGTGTTAGGCATTTACATCAGCTATGCTTAGACCGGGAAAGAAGGGTATGATCTGAGCGTCGCGAGTCAAGAGAACCAGCCTGTTATGTCTATATTCCAAGGGCTTCGTGCCGATTTGAAAGGGTTTGTAATCTTGGTGCCAATCACAAGCATTTTGACTGATTCGAAACTAGGGCGTTGCATCCGAGGATCTTCATCGTTCGCGTACTACCCCTCCCTGTTTTCATGGATTTGCTGATGTCCTTTCCAGGGTCATTCCACTAGCCAAACAACAGGTATCGGTGGCCACATGGAATCGCCCTTTATACCTACTGTCGAGCGTGAATCGATAGATCTAGTGTAAGTTATTTTACCTACGGTGACACGGTGAAGCACAGCTACTCACAGAACCCAGTGATAGGAACGTTGCTAGTACGTCTCTTGATTCATTCCCTAGAGATGGATGCTAAGTCCTGATGACTTGCTTAGTCTGGAATAGGGAGTTATTATATGTCGGGGGCTTCCTGTCTCGTGCCGTCTATGAGGTGGAGCTCTCCGATATTCAAACTTTATGGGATGAAGCATCCAGCAAGGCCTCTGATTTCCGACCATCACGAGAGTTTCAGGCCCGGCTGCACGAGCGCTTCATTCACCTTCTCAAATTCTTCACCTTTCACCCTTCCACTCCCTCGCCAAAGGTTGCAGAGCTGCTACAAGACTCGTTCTATGCATGTTCTACTTCGCCTCTAAGGTTTCTCTCCTCCGTTGGCGTCCGCTGCGCTTCAGATATCAAAATGTTCGATCTGCTCTGCGACAAGTTCCTGAAGCACGTGCCCATGCTTTCACCCGACACCGCCGATGTAGGAGAGGACATCATCAAGGCGCTGCCGAACGAGCACAAAATACGAACCATAACACTCTCGGATGTTTTACAAGATCTGCGCGAACGTACTCTCAACGAAGGGGAGCTTGTTGCCTGTCTCCAATGGCAAACACGTCATGGCTCGACCGCCGGCATGGCCGAGTTGCTACAGGTGGCTTGCTTCCAGGGTGCTGATGGAACAGGTATCAGATTGTCCTCTATACAACAGTTTATCAATTCAGATGGTTTTGGGGCCCATATCCCATCGGATGGACCGTTGCCCCCCTCTCTCATACCCCTCAAAATCACCAAACACATCACTCCTGAGCGCCTCACGAGTTTCGGTTGGCGAGAGTTCACGGTCGTTAACTGGCTACAATACATCTCTGACCCAGAGATTCGATCAGCCAATCCGAAACATGACTTTGTTCGATCGATCGATTGGGCTGAGTGCGTATTGCGCTCCGTTTCCTCAGCATGGTCATCTTCGGACGAGATACGCCGTTTGGCCAAGTCGGTATTTGCCAGCAAGAAGTGTATTCCGATAATGCATGGCCTATGTAGCCCAGAGGACTCATATCTTCCCCGCTTGAATATCCCCGCGTTCGGTGATCTACGTCTCCCAATAGTCCAGTTCCCTTCAGGCCATGAAATCGATGAAAAGATGGAGCGGCTTCTTATAGCTTTAGAAGTCAAACAACATCTTCCCCCTCAACTTCTTTTGATGCAGTAAGCTGATACATGACTCTCTTGAACTGTTCACCCAATCAATGTACTCCAGGATGGTAGAAACAGGAAAGTGGAAAACATCCAATCTCATCGACTATCTCGTGCAAGTCGCCGATACCCTTACCCTGGCAGAAATCTCCGAGCTGAAATCATTTGACGCCTTCGCCAAGGAAGGCACCAGCGAGACGCGTTTTCGTGCCAACGAGCTCTACCCACCGCTAGACGGTTTCCGACAACTTCATTTGCCCCTGATCGAGTGGGGGGAGAGGTCAAAATGGCAGGATGCATCCCCTGAAGGTAGATCGTTGACTTCATTCTTGGAATGTGACTAACACCTCACGGTGAAGCCGAACTCTTGTACCGCCTCGATTTGCGTCGCCAACCACCCCTGGAAGTAATCATAAACCTATGTTCTTCACCGGATACTGCAGTCAGGACAAATGCCTTCGAATACTTGTGTGCCAACTTTCGATCAGTATATTCGGATTATAAACCTGACAACTTTCGACATATCGATTTTGTGCCAGCGGAGAACACGGATGGCCCCTGTTTGAAAAGGCTGGGAGAGGTGCTAGACTTTCTTTGTCTGTCAAATTTCATCCTTATCAATACTTCGCTTCAGGTATTCTTGGATAATCAGTGGAAAATACTCCGGTTTTCTGTCATACGGCACATGCGTTGGGAAAATGTCATCAAAGAACTAGGGGTACAGCGACATCCACCTTCTTCATCGCTTCTTCAGCTGTTGGAGACAGCGCCACCACCGAACGAAGAAATCGCTCGTCAGTGGTTTGAAATTTTATCTGAGCATCATTCCAGTAGGTAATTTCCTCCCCTTGGTCCTGTAGGTGTCCTGAGGTCATCACAGGCTTTAAGCAGCACGAGCTTGACAGGCTCTCCCAGTTGCGGATCGTCCCGAAGACCATTTCTGGGGACCGGGAGTATCTAATTCCTGTCCAATGCTACTTGGGAAAGAGCGTGAAAGATGACTTTTATTCGAAGCTGTTTCACTTTGTGAATTTTGGCCCCAAGGCGAATCGCTTTTTGGAAGCTTGCGGCGCCAAGAATGTACCCTCTGAAAAAGATCTCGCGGAGAGCCTGCTCGACAACCCTGGGAGATTCTATAAGCTCGCAGAAGGACACGAACGGTAAGCATAGCAATATATCTGGATTACTACTGATTGGCTAGGACACAGGTTCTTGAAAGAGGTGCGCGACCTCGCTGACCGGCATACTCGTATTCCCAACGACACTCTAAGCAAAATGAGAATCAAACCTGTCTTGCTTGGGGTACGACGTGAGAAAACTCCAAACCCAGACGGATGGGAGAACACCTACTCGTTGTGGGAGCCCAGGGAAATCGTCATTGTTGACGATACGGTTGCCTACAAGCCGTTTGAGGATTCACTGATTATCGCCCCACGAGATATGCCTCCTGAACTTGAACGTGAGGATGAGTTATAGAGTTCTAAATGTTTTGCTGATTGAATGCATTAGGGTTTTACGCGTTACTCGGGTGCAGATATTTGAGTACCATCATTCGAGACCAATGCAACGAGTCCAGTGAAATACTAAATACGACGACATGTTCCAAATTCCGAGCCTTGGTTCAACAAAGACTCCCGCTATTCCTTCACCATTATCCACATCCACAGGCCGGAACTTTGGTGTCTTGGTCTTCTAGCGCGGATGGCATCATCGTCAGGCTCTGGGAGTCTCTGTCTGTTTCTACGACCCTCACCATCGGCGACAAGAAGACTATAAAAGAGCGAGTCGTGTGGGCGACTGCAAAGTACGAACAAGAAAGGATACAACTGTGGCTTTCTAACAGTGTAAAGCAAGACATGTACGAGTAAGTTTCTGCTGTCCACTTCTCCTGGTCTTTTCAAGTGCTCATGAAGGCGAAAGGATCGCTGTTTCTTTATGTCGAGTGTTGTTTGGTGCAGTGAGCCTTAGCGACGCTACACACCTTGCGACTATCCTTTCCGAGGACCTCGATATTTTGAAGCGAAGAGGCTATGAGGGTCAGTGTAGTCTCCCGAAACCAAAAAAGGGAGACTAATGAGCATGCTGTAAAGCACAGTTGACCAAGTCCTTAAGTGTCAGCAATTCGTCGACGACTCTGGGTTCACAAGCACAGTGAGTCCCTGCGGCTCGATCGCACGGGAGGAGCCCAGCCTCCCCTCAACCAATCCTACCATAGAGCACCCTGTGACGGCAACGGGTCTTGATCCCATGACTGCATGCGCTCAAACCACTACAAATCACACCCACTTGCTTTCAGGCAGTGAGACCGCAGCGGGCTTACTTATTCCATCTGTCCAACTTTCTCTCACTGTCACCAACGTTGTGAACAATGTTCGCGATGCATTTCGTGTCGTAACTCGCAGCGTCGTGTCGAGGGTCGAGCCCTCTGGCGATCCGCCCCCCATACTTCCCCCGTCTCCTTGGTAAGCTTGACTATGCAGCAAAATAGCATATCATAAATCTGCACCCCCAGGGCCCCACGTCAGGTGATGACTCGAAGTTACATAAGTGAGTGACGAGATTCAAGTTGGCCTTTTCTGATTGGTTGGACAGAGAGCAATGTAGGCAAGGCGATCAATGCATGTAACCCCAGAAAACGGATGCAACTCCATCATCATAACAATGCGGACGTGATCAAGTTCTTGAATGACGGCTACTGTGACGTTTCTGAACCGATTGGTAATTTGCGGTTCCTTGGTGAGTTCGCAGCTCTTTGCGCCCCTTCCTAGCTATAAGATGACTAGGAAAAATGGAAAATGTGGATGTCTACACTGGTCAAGGTATATCCTTTTCAATAATATGTTGGTATACTGAATGCGGAGTACCGTTTCGAATAGGTATTCCCAGTGTTGATACATTCATGGAGCGGATGCACGAACCACTCTCTCATTTCGTACGCATCCTCACCCCCATTGCCAAGATTTATGATCTTCCTCTGGGATCATATCGCATATTCTATAACCTCACTGCTGGGTGTATCGCGTTCAATTGCAAAGGAATCGTATACCTTAACCTTCGATATTTCGAAGCATGGCGTGAGTACAACCTAACCTGAACAGCCACCAAGCTGAGGATCCTCCAAAAGACTACCAGGATGTCAAGGACGGCAATTCACAGCAAGCCCTGTCATCATGGTCTGTTCTATTTCGTTAGTCAGTATAATAGTGGCTGACGAGCTCTTCGAACTAGGTTCCTTACACTCGCCCACGAGATTGCACACAACCTCGTCACGCGCCATGATTCAGAACATGAGTTCTGGTTCTCGGCAATCTGCGAAGCGCACATCAATGACTTTTCGCGGCTCCTCGGGCCCGCCTCGTCCGGTAGGTCACTCGTCATTAATGGCAGCATGATCGCGCCATCCCTAACGTTACTATTTTCCTCTTCCAGCCACTATCGACAGTGATCCTCGGGGTTCCTAAGTCATCTGTTCCGCGTCCGTTTACTGAGTTGGCCGGCCAAGAAAATGAAAGGAAGATCCTCCCCAGGGCTGAAAGCTAAGCTGGGATATGTATTTGGGTGCCGATGTGTTCTTGCATGAAAGAGAATGTACGTTGATAGTATGTACTAGTGCCTAGATAAATTGATCACGATAAGCGGAGACCAACGTAGCTTAGATCTGAGCCCGGCATGCACTTATATACGATGCTGGTGCCATTTCCGAATCGAGTACCGTGACGGCCCCTGCGGCATCCTTGTCGTTGCCTTTGAGACATCCGATTTGGATGAAGTTTTGCTAGTTATGTCGTTCAAGGCTCTCGATGATTAGGCAGCTAAGCTGAACGGAGTTAAAGGTAGGAACGACTCCCATCTTTCTACTTATCTTGATCTGTCTACTAGGAGACTGGTAGACAGTTTGGTGACGATGTTGTCAAGTGACCACTTCCCAAGTGGTGACCGAATCGCAACTGCCAGACTCAACGACAGATTGAGGCGGCCCACGATGCCAATAGATAACCTAGCTATAAGATGAGACTGGGGAAACGAGGAAGAGGAATCATACGTGACGACAAACTCTAAATGGGAATCGTCTCAAACTACAAATACATGACACAAGAGACATAACGGACAGCATAGGTGGTGGATGGTAGTCGTGTACATGATAGCGGGGATATTGAATATATGCAGTACACCAGGGAGTGACAAAACGAGACGAGGGGGCCAAGTAGTAGCATATGAGCGTCGACTGAGAGGCACCAGGCGGAAGAGCGATATATCACTGGAACTACTCAAGCGTGCAAGCGGGCGGAGGAACATAGGCAAAAGAACAAAGACGTGAGATGGCATAGAAGGGCGGCCCCCTTACACACGGGGACCCCTCCCATCAATACCATCGCGGCAACTTCCCCGGACTGGGCATATTCGGACTCTCGTACAACAGTCCCCGTCGGTCATACAACCCCGCAGGACTCTCGTGCGCTGCCCTTGCACCCAGCCTCGCAAACTCCTCCTCCAGCAACGCCCCCGGATCGTGCGGATCGAATATTCTTGAACCTGGTGTGCGGAAGGGCGACTCGGCTGTGGAGCCTGGGGTGGGGAAGACGAGCTTCTTGGGGGTGACAGGCGGGAAGTGGGTGGACATGGCATCCCTATCTCTGTCGCGATGGTGAGGCCGCTTGCGTGAAGGGGTGCGGACGTTCTCAGTGTCGAACACGGCTGGGTTTATACCGTCGTCCGGGTTGAATGTCGTAAGCGGGGGCGGGTCGAGGTGCGTCTTAAAGTGTGCGAGACTGGCATTGGGCGTCATGTGGAGGCCTTTGTGAGACAGGGGCGTGCGTATTGGTGAAAGATGGACGGTGCCGGTTGCGCCACGGTTGCGGGGAGGCGTGCTGGGACGCGGTGGGGGGGTTGATGGGCGAGGGTGGGTAGTGGTCGTTGTTGATGTGGGTTCCGGAACAAGCGCAGGGAGGGGAGGAGGGAGTTGGTGGCTGGTTGGTTTTTTTCTGGATCTTGTGCGCCGGTCGAGGGTCGGAGATACCGGCATGGGCGGGAGGGCACGCGATTTCTTTGGAAGAATGTGAGTGTGGACGTAACATTCACAACGAGAGAGCTTACCTTGGGTGGTGTCTTGTGAGGCGCGACGCTCTGCTTCAGCTTGCCTTTGCCAATCCGAACTTCTGCGAGCAGCGCGACCCCTGGCTCGAGTGGTGAAGTTGACTCGATGTGCGCATCCGCAGCGTCTGTCTGTGGATGATCCTCCGAGAGAAGCTGTGGGCTGGAGGAGGAGCCGTTGTTTGCAATTAATTCGGGAAGAGACGAGGAGGGCGGTGTGGGTGATGTCTGGGACACATCTGAGCTCTTGACGGCCGACGAAGGGGGGAGCGAAGAGCCTCCCGCAGTACCGGGTGTGACGCGGGCATAGTGGGATGTTGGTGGCAGTGGAGGGAAAATAACTTCAGCGGGCAGTTGCGCGCATTGCTCATAATACGGCTGATGATGAACTGACGGACATGGAGGGAAAATGGGGAGGAAATGGGTGGCAGGAACAAGGGGAGGGAACATCGAGCCGTGGAACGGGGCAGGGGCCAATGTTGGCACAGCAGGTGAGCTCATCTCAGTGGAAGAAGCGGGTTCCTTCTTTGGGCGCTTCGCTTTTCGTCCCGATGGAGCATCCTCTGCGGGACGCTTCTTTGGCGGGGGTTTCTTCGCCGCTGCGGCTTGTTTGTATTCAGCGCAGAATTCTTTCCTAAAGTTTCCATTGACGAAACATTCGAGATCACAGTCCCAGATCGCCCACTGTGTCCGGCCAAGGCTGCGATCGCGCGGTACTTTGCGAAAACAAACGGTTGTGGAGAGAACGTGGCGGATGGAGTTCATCCAAGTAGCTTCATTTCTCTGAAAGTATGGGTAGACGATGGTGATCCAGTCGTAAATCTCTTGCAGCGTGAGCCTGTGCTCAGGGGATGAGAGGACTGCCTGGCCAATAAGGGCGGCGTAGGAGAGTTCTGGTTTTTTCTTTGAATAAGGACCGGGGGGGAGTTTGTAGGGTAGTTTGTCGTATTCATCTTCATCTGGAAGAGGACCCATTGGGCCTGGTGATGATACAAGATTAACGATGCGCTTCGTGGAGGGTGTCGCGAAGGGAGATGAACGTGGGGGAGAAGAGGAAGGGAGGGGCGACTTGTAGTAGTTGTTTCGACGTGGAGTGAAGGGATCCGCGTCCTGTGATACGGATTGCGCTTGAGCGGACATACTTCCTGTGCGAGAACGCGTCGGAGTGGGAGAGAGGGGCCGAGCAAAGGAAGCCTATGAGGGGGTCAATATGGAGAAACTGAAGGAAGAGAGAGCGGGGGACCTTCTTGTGACGCGAAGGGGGTTCGATAGAATCATAGTCTCTATAGTACTTTGTATGTTGTGGCGTAACAGGGGGAACCGAGACGGTATTATTTTGCGGTGCGTCCTATCAGGGAATGTATCAGCGAGGACGTGGCATTGGACATGACGCACCTGTAGAGCGATGCTGCTCGAAGAATCGGATTGATCTGAGTCTGGGACGCGTCGCGAATCGCGTGACTGCATGAAAGCATCGAGGCTGAAGGACGCGCGTGCGGGCGATGGCGAAGGGTGAGGGCGATCTTTTCCCTTTGCCTTCTTTTCGCGTTTCGCCTGGCGACTCTTGCGCTCGAGGATCATTTCCATGCTGTCCATCTGCCTGAGGGGCATCGCGGGCTCGATGGGCTCTGATTTCACAGGCGTGGAAGGGGGCGGTGTCTGGGAGTGAGCTGGCGCGTTCGAGTGAGAAACGGAGCGCGTTCTGGAGGATCCACCGGCTGCGCCAGCTTGTTCTGGTGGATCCGCAGAAAATGGACATATCGCGCCGGCGTCATGCTGTGTGAGGAATTGACGCATCTGGTCGCTGTGTCGCAGGAGGTCATCTCTGGTGAGTCCTATCGACTGCAACACCTGAGAAATGGGAGAAATGGGTTTCGCAAGAGGCTCAGCCATCGTGTAAAAAAGAGAAAAAGAATGGAAATAAGGAAGAAAAAGATGCGAGGTCGTCGTCGCTGTCGGCGTCGACGAAGAAAACACACGATGAGGAAGGTGTCACGCTCTGTGTAATTGTCACACATGTCACACCTCCCTTGTGCATTCAGGCAGTCATGGTCTACCATAATCTCAAAGGTGAGCTCAACGTCCGTCGCGTTGGCCTCGCTGCTCACCGTCCGAAACAGCCCTGATCAAGGGCATACGAGCATGCAAGGTCCGTGCCTGTCGTTGCCATCGCCGACGACACCGCTGACCCCGTTCAGACCGTCGCAGACGAGCGCGCACTCATCCAGCAAGAATCCGCAGCCATTCGGGCTTCTTTCAGGGAGGAGGACTCGTATGCTCGTCATCACAACATTGCAAAGCTCCTCTACATACACATGCTTGGCTCACCAGCCCACTTTGGCCAGATCGAGTGTCTCAAACTCGTTGCAAGTCCACGCTTCACCGATAAACGTCTCGGGTACCTCGGTATCATGCTCCTCCTCGACGAGAACCAAGAGGTACTCACACTCGTCACAAACTCATTGAAAAAGTCTGCGTTTCTCCGCCCTCCGCCCTACGCCGTTCTCTAACATGCGCTGCAGCGACTTGAACCATTCGAACATGTACGTAGTAGGCCTCGGCCTATGCACATTCGCAAATATAGCATCGGAAGAAATGTCTCGTGACCTCGCAAATGAGATCGAGAAACTGCTTGGTTCGAGTAATACCTACATTCGTAAAAAGGTACCATCACCATCTCGTCCCCTTTGTACTCTCATCCATCCTTCATTTTCAGGCTGCCCTCTGTGCTTTGAGAATCATAAAAAAAGTCCCCGATCTCTCTGATCACTTCGTCGCAAAGGCCAAGAACCTCCTTACAGATCGCAATCATGGTGTGCTGCTCGCTGCCATCACCCTTGTTTCCGAAATGTGTCAGCAGGATGCAAACTGCTTGAACGAGTTCAGAAACGTTTGTCCTCATCTCTTGTCGTTTGGTACAGCCTCATCTCGATTCACACAGGCCGTTCCTCTCCTCGTCCGCAATATGAAAGCGTTGGTCACAACTGGCTACAGTCCGGAACACGATGTATCAGGTATAACCGACCCATTCTTGCAGGTAAAGGTCCTCCGGTTACTCCGTCTCCTCGGACAGGGTGACGTCCGAGCAAGTGAAATTATGAACGACATCCTGGCCCAAGTACGCACCCCT
>JBBPSC010000145.1:0-29434 GCA_038093395.1 Baorangia bicolor
GATGCGAAGGGAAATATGGTGCGTATAATTTGCCTGGTAAATTGTTGGAATGAGCGCAACCTGCGACTTAAGAGGTGCGTTACCTGCGTTGCGTTTTCTATAGAAATGAGAGAATATGAATAAACTTGAGATGACTATGCAAATGTACAGGACTGGGACGAGCACCGAGGCCATGGTGCTGGAGGACAATGAACGGTAGACGTGTCGTGGACGGCCACACCGCGGTTTGTACCATACGAATCTCGGCACGGAACCGAAAAAGGCACCGTCTCCCGGCCGAATCGCACTCATGGCCGGGCCAAAAGATCCGGTCAAGCACGCCAACTTAAAAGACGACGGCCGATTCACGAATCTTCGAGTTCCCACTCACTTTCATCATGCTCGGTCGCAGCGCTCCTTTGGCACAGTCACTCCTCCGGAACGTCCCCCGCGGTGTCGCGTCCCGTCGCTGGGCGTCCACCAAAGTACGTCTTGTCTTAATTTACATCTTTCCCTATCTGTCTAACATGAAAGTCCTAATAGTCTCTCAGGGAAACCCTTCAGGAGGTCATTCCGGCGAAGCAGGAACAGTTCAAGAAACTCGTGAGACTACTTCCCTGCAAATAATATTCTAGAATGTTTACTTTACTCTTCCAGAAAGCCGAGCATAGCCAGGCAGTGGTGGGCGAAGTCAAGGTAAACTCAAACCAGTCGCTTCCATCGTCGTTTCACGCGTCTTGTAGGTCGAGAACATCATTGGTGGTATGAGGGGTCTGAAGGCCATGCTCTGGGAGGCATCGGTCCTTGATCCCAATGAGGTTGGTCGCGCTTTCCGATCTGTCCGGACTTCGGTATTCATGTCCCTGATCAAGGGTATTCGTTTTCACGGCCTCACTATTCCAGACTGCCAAAAGGTTCTCCCACCTGCACCCGGAGGCAAAGAGATGACTGCTGAGAGTATGCTCTGGCTCTTGCTCACTGGCCGGGTGCCATCCCCGAACGAGAGCCATCAACTCTCGGCAGAACTTGCCGAGAAGGGCGAGTTACCAGCATTCGTGGAGAAACTCATCGATTCGTGCGTGTCCTTATCCTTTACTGACCTTCGGCGATTCATGACGCTACTACACACAGGCTCCCGAGCACTCTCCATCCCATGACCCAACTTGGCATGGGTGTCGCCGCTTTGAATCATGACAGCCAGTTCCAGGCTGCGTACGAACGCGGCATCAAGAAGAGCGAGTACTGGACATATATGCTCGAGGACTGCTTGGACCTCGTTGCCAAGTTGCCCGCCTTGGCCGCGCGCATCTACCGAAACGTATACCACCCAGATAAGGCAATCGCCCCTGTCGACAAGAACTTGGACCTTGTGGGTAAGCCTGGCTCAATTGGTCATATGTGAATGGTGCGATGTGCTACAGGGAACTACTCGAACATGCTTGGATTCGGCCACAATGAAAATCTGACCGAGTACCTCCGTTTGTACATCGCCCTCCATGGTGATCATGAGGGTGGTAATGCCTCTGCGCACACGTCCCGTACGTCTCGCGTTTGTGGACAGTAGGAACGCATCTCATCCTGACCTAGACCTCGTTGGTTCGGCATTGTCTGATCCTTACATTTCCTACTCGGCTGCACTCTTTGCCCTCGCTGGACCTCTCCATGGGTGCGTATATGCGTTCTTTGAAATGAAGTCTAGACTGACTCGGACACTTAGTCTTGCTAACCAAGAGGTATTGAGGTGGCAGATGGCCATGCAGAAAGAGATCGGTGACAATATTAGTCACGAAAATATTAGAGAATATATTTGGAAAACGCTCCGAGGTGGTCAAGTCGTCCCAGGGTATGTACCAGGGCATCTTCCTGTCCGACTTCTCCTGCACATTCTTCAGATACGGTCACGGTGTTCTTCGCAACCCTGATCCCCGGTTCGTTGCCCTTCAAGAATTCTGCAAGACCCGTCCCGAACTCCAGGCAAGTTCCATGATCCAGCTTGTTCAGAAGGTATGGTATGTTACAAGTATCGAGACTGTCGCTGACTAGCTGTAGACTGCCGAAGTTGCCCCTGACGTCTTGAAAGAACATGGCAAGGTAGGCACCTAACACGTTCGCCCACGCGCATTCCTAACTATCTGATAGACAAAGAACCCCTTCCCCAACGTCGATGCTGCGTCCGGTATGTCCTTGTATTCTGACAACTCGATATCCCATTGAGCCCGTTGGATAGGATGCGTGTTGTACCATTATGGTCTGACCGAGTTCAAGGTATTGTCATGCACTTGAGCAAGCAGTCCAGCTCTGATTTTTCCGTCAATCTAGTATTATACTGTTATCTTTGGTGTATCAAGAGGTGAGATCGATCTTCGTTCCAGTTAATTGTGGCTCACGGGCTTCCATAGCTTTGGGCGCTTTAACCCAGCTGGTGTGGGCACGAGGTGCGTCTCTTTTCTGATTCGAACGGTACGTATCTGATGATATGATGGACTTGGTAGCTTTGGGATTGCCGCTCGAGAGACCGAAATGTAAGCTGTCGTTAAGTTACTATCTGCCGCGGTACTAAATATATCCGTCTAGCTTATTCCATGGATGCCCTGGAAAAACTCATCAAGAACTGATTACCCATGAGAGTTTTCAACTTGATGGTGGTTTTAAAGGGGGGAACTTGGGTGCCAACATTTTATTGTGGTTAGGGATGACATTGATGGATTCATGTCACTGTCAGTGCCAGTGGTTATATGCACATTCCCTATAACCTACTACCAAACGTAATACAACATGGTGCATTGTTAACGAAACCTCGAGGCTCGATTATCCTACAGCACTGTTCGTTTCGAGTTAAAGAACAGGGTGGCAACTGCTGAACCCTGCATTTATCCCCATAATCAATCAACCAAATCGCCCAGCACTGCTAATAATTTGGAAGGGGGATAGAGTCCGAGGCGTTCAATCAGACAGAGAGAACAAAAAATAATGAGGTTGGGACCTAACCAAGCGACCGAATAGATTCGACCTTAACGGAGAATAAGACGAGGAAAACCGAGGCGTGAAAGAGAGGAAACAAGCATTCGAACGCAGTATATCGACCAATCGATAACAAGACGAGTAATGAGCGACGTTCAGAACCTCCTCGGAGCGGCGCCTTGAGGCGGGAACTGACCAGGGGGTGGCATCTGCTGAGGGAACTGTTGCGGAGGAGGCGCACGACCAACGAGCATACCCTGCGGAGGCATACCGCCTGGAGGACCTGGCATGCCAGGACGCTGCCCTGGCGGGGGTGGACGTGGTCCTGGTCCTGAACCATACCCTTGTGGCGGGGCAGGGTAACCACCGGGTACAGCTGGGTTAGGTGGGGGACCCTGACCAGGCGCAAAGCCTCGCGGAGGTGGGAATGCCTGAGGGGGACGACCACCAGGGCCAGGTGCTGGGCCAATACCAGGTTGTCCATGTAGAGTTGGTGGGCCACGGGAGGAGGGTTGCTGTGGTGGGGGTCCTTGACGCGGCTGACCCGCTGGGTTCGGTGCCGGACCGGGATCGTGGAGCGCGACAGGCGCTGGACGCCCTCCTGGGCCAGGTGTACCGTTCGGGGCCGGACCAGGTGGCGGGGGATTTTTCTCGGCGGCCTTTATAATTTCATCACTACAGATAAGGAAGCGAATAGACAGAGAATGTGCGAATGGCGAGTCATGCGACAATGATGCCACGAAGCGAGGTCAAAAATGGGAGCGCAGCTAAGAGAAGCGTCGACGGAACTTACTCTAGCAGATTAAGCGCTGCGCAGAGGACGACCCATTCGACGCAGTCTTCGTTGCCCTCTCCCAAGGTCTGCCATACGGCCTTTTCCTCGGGTGTTTTTCCTGTGATGCTTATCCTAGTTCCACCACCGTTGGGACCGGGTGGATTCTTCTGTATCTTTCCAAACTCGATACGCTTGGGGGGTATATTGTGGCCAGCATAGGCAAAGTAGAACATGCTCCAGAAGGCAGCATTGGGGTTGGGCTTTGAGATTTGAAAAAGAGGGAGGTCGGGGGAATCCGGAGAAGGGAGGGAAAGCTTGTATATAGGCGAAATAACACCAGTGTTGGTGATGGACCACTTGAGGTTGCGGGAAGCCTCGCAGCGAACGACACGTGCGGCAGAGGAGGTGGAGTGACCCGGGTCAGAAGCAGAGGACTTGCTAGGATTCTGACGAGGAGGGAACAGCTTAGCGACGCAGAGGTCACCCTGGGGGGAGGGGGTCAAGAGATAGTTCTCAGTGTTCTGTGAGAGGGTGAGAAAGAGCAGTGAGGATGGTGACAACGAAGACGGACGTAGTTTGTGTGAAGGTATGAGTAAAGGATGTTGGTTGGCTGACCTGTAGAGAAAGGTCAAGGCGAGGCTGACTGGCAAGGGCTGCGGCGTACCATGTGGGGTGACGATGAGGGTCGGGAGATGGTTTGGGACGGGAGGGTGGGTTGGAGAGGTGTAGACGGCGTAGATAGCTAGGACAGTGAGCGTTGTTGTAGTGGACTCGAGAATTCAGACGGACTTACCGGCCATCTGGAGGAGAAGGAGGTATGGATGAGAGAGCAGCTGCAACGGTTGCGAGCTGGACTGAGTCTGATCAAAAAAGGAAATAAGACGACCGTACAGTGGCCCAAGGAAGGACCCCTCGCGCCGCTGCAGATCCAACCGCAGTTCGCACAGGTTCACAGGACCACCCGACTCGTCGCCGTCGATATCGCCGTCGCTTCGCCCTCGTCAGCACCGTGCACTACAGCGCCCACACGAGTGAAGTGTGACGTGACCAGGTGTGACGTTTGATCACGGCGGGGGGTGTTCATCGATCCCGTCAGTGGCCCACTCGACGCCCTCCACAGTCCGGTACAGATCACATACGCCCTGCAGACATACGCTCTGCAATCGTATTCGCTATGAAGGGTCTCAAGAAATCTTTTGTGCGTCCCCCCATCTATCTCCACCCGCTCACTGTCTTGACTTTTCGTGCACAGCTCAGGAAGAGTTCTCAGGACTCTGCGTCCGCAAAGACAAAGGACTCAAAGTCACAGCCTGCACCCGTCTCTGCCCCTCCGCCTCCGCCACCGCCCCCAAACACCACGAAGCCTCTCCCCCAGCCTGTCCCTGTTGCCCAAGGTCTGCCGGGTGCATCCGTCAATAGCAACAACAGCAACCATTCCCTCCCCTCCCAGGCACAGGCTTCATACAACCGCGCTCCGCCCCCCGCTCCGGCCCAGTCATCCGCCCCTGAGCGTAGATACAATTCAAACCAGTCCTCCCCAATCCCCCCCATCGTCGTCGTCAGCTCTGATCCCGCCCCAGACCCTGCCCCGAGATCTGGTCAATTCGGTTCTCCGGAGCGTACCTCTTTGGGCTTGGATCTTCCTGGCTCAAATGCGACTCCCCCACGCGCCAACACCCTCAATCGTCTCCGCTCTGGCCCTCGTGACACCATCCCCATCGTCGGAAAGCCTCCCCGAAAACAACGCAGCAGCCGCTTCGTCGTCACAGAAAAGGTCGAGATCGAGCGACTTGCGCCTTTTGCCGGTTTGTTTTTTTCCCTCCCCTTCCCTCCCGTGCATGTTTACCTATACCGCATCAGAGGTGCCTCCTTCGGAAAGGTCTCAGCTCTTCATCAGGAAGCTCTCCCAATGTCGTGTATTATTCGACTTTAACGATGCCAGCGCGGAGCTCAAAGGTAAACAAATTAAAGCGCAGACTTTGCACGAAATGCTCGAGTACATCACCACTCAACGAGGGGTGATCACCGAGAATATATACCCCGAGGTTGTGAACATGGTAAGTCTCTTAGCCACTTGTCAGCGACACCATAACCCAGGTTCCGTAGTTTGCTGTCAACCTCTTTCGCTCTATACCCCCTCCCGTCAATCCCACCGGGGACGCATTCGATCCGGAGGAAGATGAACCCGTCCTTGAACTCGCCTGGCCTCATCTTCAGATTGTCTACGAGTTTTTCCTTCGATTCGTTGAGAGCCCTGACTTTAACACAAATCTTGCAAAACGGTACATCGACCAGCCATTCGTGCTCAATCTTCTTGAGCTCTTTGACTCCGAGGACCCAAGAGAGCGCGATTTCCTCAAGACTACACTTCATCGTATATATGGCAAATTCCTCAATCTCCGCGCATTCATTCGCCGATCGATAAGCAATGTCTTCTACCATTTCATCTACGAGACGGAGCGGCACAATGGAATCGCAGAGCTCTTGGAGATCCTCGGTTCGATCATCAATGGTTTCGCCCTGCCTCTCAAAGAGGAACACAAGACGTTTTTGACTCGAGTCCTTGTCCCACTTCACAAAGTCAAAAGCCTAGCGCTTTATCATCCTCAGCTAGCCTACTGTGTCGTCCAGTTTTTGGAGAAGGACCCATCCCTCGCAGAAGAAGTTATGCTAGGCTTGCTCAAGTACTGGCCCAAGGTCAACTCGCCAAAGGAAGTCATGTTCTTGAACGAGGTTGAAGAAGTATTGGACGTCACCGATCCTGCCGAATTCCAGAAAATCCAAATCCCATTGTTCCAGCAGCTTGCGAGGTGTATCAATAGTCAACATTTCCAGGTGGCTGAGCGAGCATTACTATATTGGAACAACGAATATGTTGTCAACCTCATGAGTGACAACTTGGCTGTTCTCTTACCGATCGTCTTCCCCGCGTTGTATACGAATTCAAAGTCTCACTGGAATCGGTAAGCTTCCCCCTCTTTGCAAGGACGGTTGTGTTCGACCGATACACAGAACAATACATGGAATGGTATACAATGCTCTCAAACTATTCATGGAAATCAACCCAGAGCTGTTCGATGCAACATTGCAGCAATACAAACAGCGCAAGATCGAGTCGGTATTCTCTTTGGCACCCCTGTCTTAGCGTGCTGATCAGACTGCTTTCAGTGAGCAACAACATGCAGTTGACCGATATGAACAATGGCAAAAAGTGCGTGAAAAGGCAATACAAAATGCTGGCGGGAAGCTGCCAAAGGGATACAAAGAGGTTGAACGATTGCCACCACCACCACCGTCCATCGGTGACGACTCGGATATTTTGGAGTTGTCAATGGAGCTGAACGCAGTATCAATTGACGGTGAAGTACCTGCAGAATTGGATGAGAGCGGGATTGAAAGGGTACCGATGGCGGACCCCGGTTTGGATGTTCGTGCATATAACATGCAAGTGTAGAACGCGTACTTACAGGCTACTTCAGCGCGAGTACCCACACGTGGGGAGCGACCATTCACCTGTTTCACAAAGTCCTCATGTCCGGAGGAAGAGTGTCTTGCCAGGTAATTCGTCTTTATTTTTTGGACATAGAACAAGTTCTTAACCAACATTGTCAGTTGATCCATCGGTTATTCGTGATCTCCAAGCCCACCGTAGTCTAGATGACACGATTGGTATTGGAGCACACGCCAACGGAGCGTAACCTGGACCCATGTTACTGACAGACATCTATTCCTGCATGTTGTTGCTAGCTGTAAATAGCTAAGCCAGCGTCCCCCCGACACTGATGACCTTTGATGATATCTCCAGCCTATTTCCCCCTCGTTTCACTTGTGCCACCCCATTCCTTGTCGTCCGCATGACCAAAGAATCATCGTGCTGTTTTCTGTTTCTACCTCTTTTTTTTTTTCACCGTCGGAGCATGTAGCATCAAGAATGTGCATGCATATGATTTTACCCGCCCGTCTGTGTACCGTACACGTACAGATCTGCTAGACCTCTACTTGACCAGCGCCGATGTTTAATGCTACGGTATGGTTGTCTCTCCAAGATTCTAGGCTGCGGGTGAAGTTGCTAGAATTGAGATGTACGGTATGCTTTCATTATCTAATCATACTACGTCAGGAAAGAACCATCTAGAACAGTGAGAGAAGGTCCTGGAATGATGCAGAATATCACTCTCTATATAATCTCGCCCGCTCCAAGGCTCCATCCTCACTGACTTTTGTTTTTGCTCTCTCTCGTCGTCCACCTTGGTAAGTGCTCATCACGCCAAGTAACGACCAGCAACAGCTTACCTTTATCATCAGCCGACTCATCTCCTAAAAACACGCCTGCCATGTCAAAAGCTATCGGTATCGATCTTGGCACGACCTACTCGTGAGTTTGTATCCCTCTACTCAAATCTCGCATTTTCTCAACTGGATCTTAATTTTCTTAGTTGTGTCGGTGTCTGGCAAAACGATCGTGTTGAGATCATCGCCAATGACCAGGGCAACCGGACGACTCCCTCTTATGTCTCCTTCTCTGAGAGCGAGCGTCTCATCGGTGATGCCGCAAAGAACCAAGTCGCCATGAACCCTCACAACACGTAAATCCATCTTTTGACGTTATCTTTTCCGTGGCTGACACGGCTTCACAGTGTCTTTGATGCCAAGCGTCTCATTGGCCGCAAGTTTGACGACATTGAAGTGCAGTCCGATATTAAGCACTTCCCCTTCAAGGTGTTCAACAAGGCTGCAAAGCCCTATATTTCCGTTGAATACCGGGGCGAGACTAAGGAATTCGTAAGTGCCTAGTCTGCAACGAAAATAGTACGTTTTCTGATTGTCATGCTAGTCTCCTGAAGAGATTTCCTCCATGGTCCTCCTCAAGATGAAGGAGACCGCCGAATCATATCTGGGCTACACTGTTACCAACGCTGTCGTCACCGTTCCTGCTTATTTCAACGACTCTCAACGTCAGGCAACCAAAGACGCCGGTACTATCTCCGGTCTCAATGTCCTTCGTATCATCAACGAACCAACTGCTGCTGCTATTGCCTATGGCCTCGACAAAAAGGTTTCTGGGGAGCGCAACGTTCTGATCTTCGACCTTGGTGGAGGAACCTTCGATGTCTCCCTCCTCACCATCGAAGAGGGTATCTTCGAAGTCAAGGCTACTGCCGGTGACACCCATTTGGGAGGTGAGGACTTCGACAACCGTCTTGTCAACCACTTCGTTCAGGAGTTCAAGCGCAAGAACAAGAAGGGTAAGCAGTTGTCTGCCCTCGGTCTATGTGGTGTTGACTGTTATGTAGACCTCTCTTCTAACCCCCGTGCCCTCCGTCGTCTCCGTACGGCATGCGAGCGTGCCAAGCGCACTCTTTCCTCTGCAACTCAAACTTCCATTGAAATCGACTCTCTTTTTGAGGGTATCGACTTCTACACTTCGCTTACTCGTGCTCGTTTCGAGGAGTTGTGTCAGGACTTGTTCCGCAGCACCCTGGAGCCCGTCGAGAAGGTCCTTCGTGACTCCAAGATTGACAAGGGCAATGTTCACGAGATCGTCTTGGTCGGTGGCTCCACTCGTATTCCCCGTATTGTGAAGCTCGTCTCCGATTTCTTCAACGGAAAGGAGCCAAACAAGAGCATCAACCCCGACGAAGCCGTTGCCTACGGTGCTGCTGTCCAGGCCGCCATCCTCTCCGGTGACACCTCCGAAAAGACACAAGACCTCCTTCTCCTCGATGTCGCTCCCTTGTCTCTCGGTATCGAGACTGCTGGAGGTGTCATGACTGCTCTCATCAAGCGTAATACCACTGTTCCTACCAAGAAGTCGGAGACCTTCTCGACGTACTCGGATAACCAACCTGGTGTATTGATCCAGGTGTACGAGGGTGAGCGTGCACGCACGAAGGACAACAACTTGCTTGGCAAGTTCGAGCTCTCTGGTATCCCCCCTGCTCCTCGTGGTGTTCCTCAGATCGAGGTAACCTTTGACATCGACGCAAACGGTATCCTGAACGTCTCTGCTGCCGACAAGACTACGGGCAAGTCGAACCGTATTACGATCACCAACGACAAGGGTCGTTTGTCGAAGGAGGAGATCGAGCGTATGGTTGACGAGGCTGAGAAGTACAAGGGTAAGTCTTCAACCGGATCGCTTCGGACTTGATGTCGATGCTGATGGTGCTACTTGTAGCTGAGGATGAGGCTGCTGCTGCTCGTATCCAGTCCAAGAACGGTCTCGAATCATATGCCTACAACCTCCGTAACTCGCTCACGGATGAAAAGCTCGCTGACAAGTTCGACGCCGCTGACAAGGCGAAACTAAAGACCGCTGTTGACGAGGCCATCACATGGCTTGACAATTCGCAAGAGGCTTCGAAAGAGGAGTACGAGGAGAAGCAGAAGGAGCTAGAGGGTATTGCCAACCCGATCATGCAGAAGCTCTACGGTGCTGCGGGTGGTGCTGGTGGTGGGTTCCCTGGTGGTGGTGCACCAGGCGGCTTCCCCGGCGGTGGTGCGCCAGGTGGTTTCCCTGGTGCTTCTGAGGATGGGCCAAGCGTGGAGGAGGTTGATTAAAGGGCTCGTTTATCACCGGCTTCTGCTTGCATACGTTGCCTGATTTCATTGCATCATGTCAGTATGTTGTATTCCATCCCATAATTCCTACAGCAGCTTGTACGTTATACAGCGCATTTTAGAACGAATTTCACTCTCTTATCTCTCTTGATCTTGTATTGTTTGGGGACTTTTGCGTTGCGTGGCGACGAATTCTACAGACTTCGTTGAGGTAAAAGTCGTAGCTCCATTTGGTTGGATAACTAGATTGCATCTCACCCAAACCCCATCCACCCTATTAGTATACCTTGATCATCTGCTGTGACGAGTACACATACAATTAATGGCCGAGCAGGCGGCCCGACCTACGGCGCGGTTGACATAGTGCGTCCACGTCTAATCACGCCCTGCAATCAGTCTGGTGCTCATGTCAATGCAGTCACCTCTTCCAACAGCTCTTTCATAGTGGTTTCACACTCTCCAAACTCAGGGATACCGTTGGCCAAGGACAATTGTTACATCCCTCAAATGGAGCTATCGGAATCCCAGGGCGGAGTCTAGCATGGAAGGCGAGATACTGTTATCGATACATCCTATTGGCTGGGTAAGGCTCATGTTGGGTCTGACAGTTGTTTCTCCTAAAAGATGAGCCACTCGAGCTACCACCCAACGAGGTGCCAAGCATACCCATCGAACTGCTTCGGAGTTCCCGCAAGCAGTTCTCGGACCTGTTGCTGGAAAAGATGAGGGCCCCCGATGGGAGTTACGATGAGAGCTTTGTCGTGCCTGGTCTTACGATACCGAGGCGGAAGACACAACCCATGGCAGACTTGGAGATGAACAATCCGTTGAGTTTGCACGACGAGGTACGTGGCGCGTTCATTTTCTACGTGTCGAGCATTATTCATGGCCAGCAGAATCCATGGAAAGCGTGGTTCGCTGCCGTAGACCTTCGAAAGACGATCCAGCAAGATGTTGAGAGAACGTGAGTGGATCTGAAACTTGCAATCGACGACCATCACCTCCACATCGCGTAGATTCCCAGACATGGGATATTTTCGAAACGAAGACATTCAGCATCAGTTAACGAACGTCTTGTTTCTTTACTGTCAGATGCACCCGAACATCGGATACCGACAAGGCATGCATGAGTTACTCGCTCCTCTGTTCTATGCTATCGGTAAGTCACCAGCTGTTGTACTGCCTTAGGTAGTCCGTCCGTTCCGTTGCCTTTCCAGTCTGCTCATCTGTCCCTATTCTAAGCTGAAGCATAAATGATGTCTTTGGCCATAGATTTTGACTCTGTAGCGGAATCGGACTCATCGGGATTAGACCCCTTATTCTCAGAGTTATGCTCTCAATCCTGGGTTGCCGCCGATTCATGGGCTCTATTTTCCTCGTTGATGCACAACATCTCGCACTGGTATGAATGGCGGGAGCCGACCTCTCCGCCGTCGTTCTCCCGTGGACCAATAAACTTGAAGTCGTATGTCTCCCCAATCATCCGGACCTGCAACAACATACAGGGCACACTACTCAAGTCCGTTGATCCTGTTTTGCATGATGCGATGCAATCTGCGGGTGTCGAGCCCCAGATGTATGGTTTGTATGTCAGTAGTCCATTTTGCATGGTTTCTGCTGACGTATGGTACGATGAAGACGATGGCTCCGCTTACTGTTCACGCGAGAATTCCCGATGAGCGAAGCGATGATGCTATGGGATGGGTTGTTTGCCAGCTCGTCTCCTATCTCCGATGTCGTTCAATGGACATGTGTTGCGATGCTTATACGTATACGAACGAAACGTGAGTTTAGAATTATGGGTCAATCGCTGACTACTGACAGTGACTCTATCTAGTCATATCATCAGATTACAGCACCCAACTGATGCACCTCTTGCGATATCCACCATGTCCAGTTCATGAAGAGGGAGCTCCTCACCACATACTACTTCTTATCCGCCAGGCGACAGCCCTGGAGATACTCCACACACCCTCTGCAGGTGCATCGCTGGCGATCGAGAATCGTAACCTTCTGAATATTCCCCTCGAAGTTCCAGAGCCTCCACCGATCGTCAGACGAAGAGTTCGTCCTATCGAAAGAACGCATCAGACGACTTCCTCGGAACACATATCGGGAAGCCCTCCGACAGAGAGTCTTCGTCAGCAACCTTCGTTTCAGCTTGGCTTTCCAGAAGTTATCGCCCGTGGACTTCTGGATCGTGGTGAGAGCCTAGGCATTAACAAGACTGTCATGAATGCCGTTTCTGAGCTAAAAGTGAGATTACATGGCGCTTACGAGGTGTACTTATGTGCTAAAATCGCATACAGCGCAATCTTCCCGATTTGGCTTCTACTCTTGTTCGTCCCCCGTCCTTCGGGTCGTCCTCAATTTCCTCGTACCCGCTTCTCGACGAACGAACGCCCACGGAGAGATACTCTTGGGATCACCGTAGTGAATTTGAATCTGCACGTGAACTAGCAGAACTTCGGCAACAGAATAAACATCTTGGAGAGGCTGTCGCATGGATTTTGGGGACACTAGATCGGGAAGTGGACGAACAAGATGGGCAAGAAGCTCGGCAAGTACAAAGGAAGCGATCGTTGGAATCTCTATCGTATGTGCGGGATGTCCTGAGTGGACAGATTAACGAGATAGATGAACGGCGGCTCTGGGGAGAAGAAGAATTTAAAAGGCGTTGGGAGGTACGCGAAACATTACCGTCGGTCGCAACGGCGAGATCTGGGTCACCTCAGGACAGTCGGCGATTTACGCTAACTTACAACCCTATTCCTTCGAGCGTCAATGAGACGCTGCGTGGATTCATTTCGTCGAACGCAGCTCGGGCGGTCTCTGGTACATCAGATCACAGTCGTTCAGCGTCGTCAGGTACGCCGGTCGTTTCGCGTGCAACATTACCGCCGCGGGCACCCGTGCGGGCATCTGCCAATAATCCCTTCCAGAGGGTGGCAGACGGCGGGAATGTGATACATGGGCAGTGGTCGGTAGCCGCAAATCGGACGGTAGTCGGTAGTGAGGGGTCAGCAGATATGGGGAATCAGGTGCGCGTGGAGCACGACCCACTCGGTGTGCTCAGGTAGACATGTAACTAGACTTGATGTGGGAGGGAATTTTGTGACGGAGGCCACGCATGGGAAATCATACGCTGCGCAACTTTTCTCGCTTGCCCGGGAACCTTTGCCTCTTTGAATCGTTCACAATGTTCAGAAAGTCCCTGACAAAGGCCGTCCCCCCCAGGGCTCTCCTCCGTTCTTTTTCTACAACCCTTCCTGCACGCAAGGTTGCTGCGACCAATCCCGTAAAGGCCCAGGAGGTCAAGGTATCATCCCCGCACCACTTTTTAAAATCTCCCCTCACTGTCCCTGTACCAGTCCTGGTCTTCGGGAAAGTATCCACTCATCGAGCATGAGTACGATGCGATAGTCGTGTAAGTGCACCGGTCGGACACGTCTCTCGAAGTTAACCTTGGCCCTTGAAAGTGGTGCTGGTGGTGCAGGTCTCAGAGCCGCCTTTGGTCTCGCAGAGGCCGGTCTCAACACTGCCTGTATCACCAAGTTATTCCCCACCCGGAGTCACACCGTGGCCGCACAGGTCGGTCGGCGCATCGTATATCTCATTTCCTCTGGGTGTCTCTGACCCAATCTCGCAGGGTGGTATCAATGCTGCACTGGGCGTGTGTAATCAGATTCTCATTCTCTCGTTGCATGCCTAATTTTGTCTCTAGAATATGACTGAAGACGACTGGAGATGGCATATGTACGATACGGTAGGGTGACTTGGACTCGTGTGCGTCCTCGGCTCATGCACTCGGTTCAGGTTAAAGGTTCAGACTGGCTTGGTGACCAAGACGCCATCCACTACATGTGTCGTGAAGCACCAAGATCCGTCATTGAGGTATGTTAAGACGGATTGAAGTGGTGACATAAACCAACTCCTCGCCCTAGCTTGAGCACTATGGTGTACCTTTCTCCCGAACAAAGGACGGAAAAATCTACCAGCGTGCTTTCGGTGGTCAGTCTTTACATTACGGCAAAGGTGGTCAAGCATACCGCTGTGCAGCTGCCGCTGATCGTACTGGTCACGCCTTACTCCACACCCTCTATGGCCAGTCTCTCCGCCATAACACCAACTTCTTCATCGAATACTTTGCCCTCGACTTGATCATGCAGGATGGCGAGTGTGTCGGTGTCATTGCCCTCAACATGGAAGATGGTACCCTCCACCGCTTCAGGGCCCATAAGACCGTCCTGGCTACCGGCGGTTATGGACGAGCTTACTTTAGCTGCACGAGTGCACACACTTGCTCTGGTGACGGTAACGCTATGGTTTCCCGTGCAGGTCTTCCTTTGCAAGATCTGGAATTCGTTCAGTTCCACCCTACTGGTATTTATGGCGCTGGATGCCTTATCACCGAAGGTAAGTCGTGTACTTCTTACACAGGATGGTTATATGATCTTACTCGTTTCGATAATAGGCTCTCGTGGTGAGGGTGGATACTTGTTGAACTCTGAGGGTGAGCGTTTCATGGAACGTTACGCCCCTACTGCAAAGGATCTTGCCTCTCGTGACGTCGTCTCACGGTCGATGACCATTGAGATTCGCGAAGGACGTGGTGTTGGACCCGACAAGGACCACATCTATCTGCAACTCAGCCATCTGCCTCCTGAGGTCCTTCATGAGCGTCTGCCTGGTATTTCAGAGACTGCCGCTATTTTCTCTGGTGTCGACGTCACCAAAGAGCCTATTCCAGTGTTGCCTACTGTACACTACAACAGTGAGTCTTGCTTGATTATAGTGGTTTGCATAGGTTGACGAAGGTTTAGTGGGTGGAATTCCTACGAGATATACTGGCGAAGCCCTCACGGTTGATGAGGTACGCCGATTGAGCGCATGGCGTTCCTTCATTGACTGACGCACTTCTGTAGAACGGCAAGGATAAAGTTGTTCCTGGTCTATATGCCGCTGGTGAGGCTGCCTGCGTATCTGTCCACGGTGCCAACCGACTCGGTGCAAACTCTCTGCTTGATATCGTCGTATTTGGTCGTGCTTGCGCCAACCACATCAAGGAAAACCTTACCCCCGGAAAGGCACACAAGAAGATCCCTGATGAGGCTGGTCTTAGCAGCATTGAGTTCTTGGACAAGATTCGCAGCGCAGATGGCCCCAAGCCAACTGCCTCTATCAGACTGGATATGCAAAAGGCTATGCAATCTGATGCTGCCGTCTTCCGGTCAGTAGCGACCTCCAAGTTGACCTTGCCATATGAAGCTAACCTACGTGCATCTGCATAACAGCACCCAACAGAGTCTGGACGAGGGCGTTGAGAAGCTGCATGGCATTTACAATTCCTTCAATGACGTTGGTATCAAAGATAGGAGCATGATCTGGAACTCGTATGTGACTTGCCGAACGCAATGGACTGCAGAGCTGACGCGCATATAGTGACCTTGTCGAGACCCTGGAACTCCGCAACGTTCTCCAGTGCGCTGTCCAGACCATCACCGCTGCTGCCGCTCGCAAGGAGTCCCGTGGTGCTCACGCCCGTGAGGACTTCCCAGAGGTCAGTTCTCAACCTCACATCTGTTGCACCCCATGTCCAATCCCTGACTTCTGTGTCTTATAGCGTGACGACGAAAACTGGATGAAGCACACTCTTACCTGGCACGATGTCAGCTCGCCAGACGTTACCATCAAGTACCGTAATGTCATCGACCAGACCCTCGATGAGAACGAGTGCAAAGCTGTTCCTCCTTTCAAGCGCACGTATTAAGCTTCTGGTCACCAGGGAATCAGGGGTATAAAATGGAGTAGACCTTTCCTTTGTCATCTTTATGTAGTCAAATCGCGATGTTGGAATACGATCTACTCTTTCAGCGCATGCCCATGATTGTCATGGTCTTTCTCATCGGTCCAGCTGCAAAGTCAATGAATTCTGAATCCTCCTTATAATGAGTAACCATATATACATGATTCAGCCATCCTACAAGTGCTACGAGATCGATAACGAAAGAACAGCCACGCTGAAATCGGGTTTCCAAGTTCCAACAAACTATCACTGATTCCCTAGAGCGCAAGACCAGGTAAGTTGGGAGCAGTCTAAATCTAAGTAGCAATGATGCCCACGGGGCCTCCAGACCCACCCCCGCGTTATGGTGCATGGGTGAGCCTGAAGGAGGTTGACGGCGAAGATCTGAACGGGAAAAGGGTTCTACGATGCTCTTGGCCTCTTGGAAGGTGTGGGTAATATAACTCCGGGGGGACTGGCCTTGCGTTTCAACGGACTGGATGTCCCACCGATGCACGAAGATGGAGCAAATGCTGTCGCAAAGGAAACGGCAATACGCAGGTCGACGGGACCCGGTGAAGAGCGCGCACCAGTTGGAGCTGGCTGCTCCTCCAGTGTCGTATGTGGATCGTCGAATATGTTCGGGAGGGCATCTGCATCTTCTGTGTCAACCAGCATCTCTTCCTCTTTTCGAGGCGTTTTCTTGGCTTTCTTGCGGGTGCTTTTGGGTGTTCGCGCGTTCGGCTTCTTGTCGGTTTCATCCCCTCTCTCCACGATGCGACATATTTCTACCGCTACCGGAGCTTTCAGCAGGATGTTAATCCAGACCTTAACGAGGCATCAGCACCATATACACAGCGCACGTTATATACGTACCCGTTGATTCTCTTGAAGAGTATCCCCGGGGCCCTTGACCTCCACGAACTTGCAAGTGCCTTTTTCAGTGTTCCACAGGAATAGGTCTGGGCCACCGGATGTTCCAAATGTATAGTCTTCGCAGAGAACGCGACAAATGACGGAAAGTGCTTTTCCGCCGATGCACTGTTTGACATCCATTAATGAGCTGACGTGGTCATCCGGAGTTTGGAGCAAATTTACCGTTACAATGTCGACAAGGTCTTCGCTACTGAACAAGTCCCACTGAACACCAACACACCATGTCCCACTGGCTCTGTGCCTGGCGTCGACGTCTCGAACGAGATCGGCGCCTTGCCCAGCTCCGATGGCAGCGAGTCGCATTTCCATGAGATCTTTTCGAGCATGATAAAATGAGTCCTCCGCAATGTCGAGGGGGGCAGTCTGGTAAGGCGTCTCAAATGCACCAGGGATTGATTCAAAAATGATATCCCAGAAAAGGAGGCCGAACAACATGGCGATAATCCGAGTTTCACAGTGGACGCTGGATGAATAATGATTAGGCAGCGCGTAGAGATCGTGAGGGAAGATACAAACCCCCTGAACCCTTCTTCCTCGTAACGTTGGAGAGCAAGAACTTCAACAGTTAATTCCTCGCCATTCCGACCCAGCCAGAGACTTTTTCCTTTCCGTATATCTGACTGCATCAATATGAGGAAATCATGCAAATGGTTCGATCTGGTCGCCTTACCGTTGATTTGCGGGGAGAAGGGGGTGCCACACTCGAGTTGGGCTCAGTTTTCACTGAGGTAGTCACGGGTGAATAATAGCGTTTGAGATCTTGATTTCCCTGCCGTGATACATCGGCGCTGATACACTTGCCTGTCTGGTCGAGCTTCAGGCTAGCTGCTCGATGTTTGAGGCGGACAGCTTCGAATACTACTTCATCGGCATCCACAAGGATGCCATCACATGTATGTCGCTCTTTGACAGGTATCTTTAGCTTGTTTTCAAGCCTCCTGAGACGCCTTTGAAGCTTCGGCCGGCAGACTGAGCACTTTCAGCACTCGCAAATCTATCCACGTTGCGGTTCTTACCAATATGTGTGTCAGGATCTCTAAGAGCCTCCATAACCGCATCCAACGCCCGTTCCGTAGTCTCCTCGTCCTTTGGAAAATGGGTCGAGAGAATTAGTGCTCGCCGTTCGTACCACCTCCCACGTTGCCCTCTTCGCCACCTATGCTGTGCCAGAAGGGCTTCCAGGACATCCAGTTCTCGTTCGTGCTCCCCCAGGATACCGAGTGCAGCACTACCTTTGCAAATAATTCGTGTGAGAACATGTCCTACAAGCAATATTCAGCTATGAAGGGAAAGCGACCACCGATTAAACAAACCGTAATGGAACCGCTCTAATCCGTCTGCTCGGCCATCCTCTTTCCCGTTGGTCTTCACGAGATCCTGCCAGCGGGGATACAATCGCTCGAAAATGTCCTTTACCATGCGCGCACCCCGCACGCGAATATTATCAAGCTTGACATCGACTATCGTGTCTTCATTTCCTGGATCCTCTCCTTCTCTGCTGCCGTTTGCATTTCCGGGAGTAAAGGGTGTTGGTAAGAATCTGGCAACAGGTGTTTTGCTCCCAGCCGCTCTGCCACCGAAAGGGGGTACATTCCCAGCAAGCAGCGTGTCCACTTGTCCTTCGAGAATAAGTCCTTCTTCATAGTCAAGGAGGGCTTGGCGAGAGGGCCAAACATTCTTGGTACGTTCATACTTGTACCCAGGGTAGGCTCGTTTACCAAAGCGGGCTAAAAGCGCCGCGACAAGTATACCAGGAGTATATTGAGTTCTGGAAGGAATAGATGAGAGTGCATCACACAAATTGGATGATGACAACTCACATGCGGAAGTACACGAGATTTATTCGATGTATCACACCGAAAAACTCCCCGTCAACCCGCACACATTTGACTTGGAGACAGGATAAGTCACGACCACTCTAACTCCGGGACACACACCTATGTGACGGAGGACAATCTCCTTGAGCCTATCTTGCTGAGGCCTTAACTTGCCAAATGACAATTTGGTTTGGTAGTAACCACGACCTTTGGATTGTGTGACACCGTCCCTGGTGGTAAAGCTCGTTAATGTTGACTGTGAGGATGATGCACCAAGGAGGTCTTTGATGAGGTCGTCTTTCTGCAGGGGACACACTCAGTTGGACATCGTTTGGAAAATGGAGACTCACCTTTTGGTTTGTCTTGAGTTTCAGCTGTTTAGCGACAGCTTTGAGTTCGTCCACTCTCAAGCACTCAAGTAGACTCTTCAAATCCATTTCCCGTTCGCTCCTGGCTAACGCGAGAGGTCTGTCCTCTGATGAGAGGTCTGGGGTTCCTGTATCTATCGACGCTGGTTTGTCTCGCTCTTGTTGGAAATTCGGGGCACTCTCGTCCATCGTGAGGTCGATGATCCCTTGTTTTTCTGGCTCTTCCTCCTTGACGACATCCGATGGTTCGAGACCCACTTGGCACAATTCGTCGATCGCGTCTACTATGACCGAAGCAGAACCAAGTTCGCCTTCATACTTCAAAGTATCGAGGCGATGCCAGGTTTCCTGCTTTCTCAGCAGTAACTTCACCATGAGGAACCGCGCGTTATCTTTCACGAGTGAGAAGGATTGATCGGAGTAGGAGATAAATTAGCGTACAGGAGAGATGAGCGAAAACTGTCAGGAGCGCGAATTCTTCATCGTTGAGCAGATGCGTCTCCTCCTTGATAACGGTACTGACCATGTCTGAGGGGATGAGTCCAACCCACAGAATCACGAGGGGAATGAGGCACACCTTCAAAAACGCGTACATATGTACTGACATTCCGTTCTCCATCTGATCGACTGGTCTCGTTTGGTTTGGCGCTCGACGGTCCTGGCATCGATTCAGCGAGTGTCTGCAAAATTGCATTTGCCTGCGCGTCTGGTTCGTCTTCACTCCAAACTTGACCACCTGAGAACACGAGCGCGTTAACCGAGATTGCAGATGAAGAGTCCAAAGTGCGATTCATAGCGAGAGTGACTCAGAGTCTCAGACATATCTCACTCTTGCTCCTGTATACACGTCGCGATCACGTGACCGTTATAGATCGCATAGGCCAAGTAGCAGATAACATACAGACACGCGGCGAATTGAACAATCAATAACCTCTCCGGAGTCTCTCGTTCTCCTCTTTCAACCGCCTGTTCTCCGTCTTCAACTCCTGGATTTCCCCATTCCATTCTTCCATTATTTCTCTGAGCTCTTGCTTCCACCCTCTACCCATCCGGACAAGGTCCAGATGTAAGCCCATCATCTCCGCCTTCGTCTCGCGCTGGAAGTCGTACATGACATCATGAACAATACTCCGCAGGAAATCCTGCGCAGCCGCATTCACGTTCAGATTCGCAGCTGACGGGCGGTGCGGTGATTGGAGCCAGGTTGGCGGAGCAGTTGGGCGACGTGGTGACACCTGCAGGGAAAGCTCCTGTTCTCGTTCTTCATCCCGCCGCTCGTCTACAAGAATCTCGGGGCCATCTTCGTCTTCCGACTCGTCGCTCCCTCCAGATGACTCTTTGGCGTCTGGGTGCTGCGCAAACCTAGTCTTCTTCGCTTCAATCACCTTTTCTTTCCCCTTTCCTTTCTGGCTCTCGCCTTTGGCCCATCTTGCAACCTCGGGACTCGTAAGCCCGAGTATACCAATACCGCTACCAGTCACACTCGCCAACGGAGCTTTCGCTGCATTCTTCCCCAGTGAGATTGGCGTCACAGGCTCGCGTGGTAACTCGGGAGAGGACAAGTCAAGGCGATCGTCACTATTGTCCGGCGTGGCGGACCGTCGTTCTTGTTTTTGCTGCGTGCGCACAACGATCCCGTTAACAGCTTTCGAGGATGATACTCTGCTTTGAGCAGAGCCAGTTGAAGTGGACCTGAGCTTTTGTCCAATAGGTGCACTCTCAACAGACTCGGAAATAATCCGACGTGTCGAAGTTTTCGGCCGATCACCTTCGTCTCTGAGGCCGCCGTTCAATAGGGGACCTGATCGGACTCGCATCGCTGCCAGATGCCCAGATATGGACTCCGGCGCAGATCCGAGTCCTAGACGTTCGATGTCTCGCCCCATCTTGTGAGACGAACTAGGTTTGGTGCGTTGTCTTGCATTTGCTAGCTCGGTTAACCCACGGGCTGTAGGTGAAGGCGGCCGAGCCTGGGTTTCGCGGTTTTCCTCTTCTTCCTTGCTTCTCTGAAGTCTGAGAGGTTTTACGCGGCGAGATAGTGCTGCTAAGAACCAACGTTAGGTGCTATGTAGAGCGACAAAAGAGGGCATACGAGAACGCGAAGCTGCCAGCCGTGCATCAAGCCCCAAGTTCTTGGTCTCGGATAGTGGGGTTCGCACGGGAGAAAAAAGCTTCTTCTTGGGTGTAACCCCACCTCCCCCACGAATCTTTGACGCAACCGCAACACGCACTGGGGACTTAACCCCAGAACCAGTGACAACGGGACCGGTGGATGTCATTCGTGTTGAAGATGCGGAACGCTGTGGAGACGATCTTACAACTGCTGTCGAACTTGACTTGACCTTCATGCTAGCGGTGTCAGTAAGGTGAGACTTGGACTTCCCCTGTAAATTGAATGATTGGTTGTGGCCCCCGCGAAATGAAATGCTTACCTGGACATTGATTGCCTTGATGGGAGCACCACCGTCACCAATGGTGAACGACCTTGGCTCTTTCTCCAGTGACCTCAAATCGAGGATCAGGAGTTTACCGCTTTCAGTGCCCAGATATATGGCAGCGCCTTCCGCAGTGAAAGCACAACAAGTAAGAGGGGTTTTTACATTGACGGTTTTCAGTATCCTGGCCAAAGAAGTTAAGACAGGCGTGTTAGTCTCAAGGAGTCACATACCCATTATCTTTGTCTAGATCAACAAGTCCCACGTCACCGTTGGACGTGACAGCAGTGATAAGGGTTTTGCTGAACGGGCTAGCTGCTACACCCACGATATCCCCGCCTCCAGGGATGCGAACGGTTTTGAGTGGGCTAGAAGATCGCGTCGAATCGTAGACAACAACATCCCGTCCAACACTTAATAGCAGCCTCGTCCTTGAATGTTGGTGGAATAAGCAACAGGTAACGGGCTTTCTGTCCGGAAGTCCCTTTAACTGAATGTGTGACGAAAGCGTCAAGTTATGTACGAAGACCGCAGACGCCGACACGGACGCCAACAAAGTGCCATCGTTGGATATCGAGACCCTTGTTACAGTGTTCTTGTGGGGTTCCAGGGACGATAGGACCTTTCCAGGTGAGTGGGTGCAGTCAAGTGACCGCACTTTACCAGCGGTGGCAAAGAAGAGTATGCTGCTCTTGTCCTTCATTGCCAAGCATGTCACGATATCGGATCCATGGTGGAGCTCTTCTAGAAGGCACTCTGATGGCGTATATCTTTTGATAGACGAGGAATTGGCTAGGTAGAGTTGGGAGTTGTCCAGAGACCAGGCACTCGTGGAGCATTCCAAAGAACTGGAAATAGGGAATGAGCTCGACGAATTTTTGAAAGTGGCTGGGTCGACGAGACTGGTGCCATTATGTGTGATGATTGCAAGCATTGCAATGCTATAGCGCTGGTCCAGATAGTAGAGATACTTGGCGACTCGTTGAACAACCGCGTCGTGAACAACGCGTCGGTCACATGACCTCGAAACCCAATAAACGAGCATTAAACTAATCACAAATACAAGCGGAAAGTAGTATCATGGTCACTCCTCGAATCTCACTCTCTTGCGTGCTGTCACATCACTACCTCCTTCAGACTCATAAGTAGGGATATCCGAGTCAACGTCAACTCTGCTTGCACCTCCCTCATCTCCGGACGAATTCGACTGCATATCGACTGACGCCGCCTGGTTGTCATCGAGCGATAGGACCACAGTGATCGGATCACTCGAGGTAGACTCGCTCAAGAAGCGGGGATGCTACTTTCATGTTAGATGACAACGGAATTGAGAAAGGATTACAGATTACCTCTAGGTATTGTCGCATGCCACTTTCAGTCGTCATGGTCGGCACCTTGTCACTATTTCTCAGGTATTGCCTTCGAGCGATCATAGCCTCCTCAGCCGTGGAACGGATGACCAGGGTTTTTACTAAAATGGACCCAAGCTAAGCGACAAATACTCTCGAGAGTGAAGGAACTGACCAGTCACTGGTCTTGTTTGACCTATACGATGGACACGCTAGGAGGACGAATCAAGCCACAAATTGGGATGTACTGGGAATGTTTCAAACCTTGATAGCTTGTGACTCGACATCAGGATGCCAGACAGGCTCGCAGAAAATAACCCGGGAGGCCGATATCAAGTTCCTACAGAAGATATGAGTCCCCAAAGTTGCGCATCTATGACCTGAACTGACAGGCCACGCGCGCCAAGCTTCAATTCCATCAAGAGAACTCTGTGCACTTCCGAGGTTTCAAATGTTGTGATGCATTGCTCCCTCAGCAGGTATTGTTCCTGGTTGGTATATCGTAGGTACTTGATTTCGAATAGTAACAAGGCCTCGCCGATTTGAGAGAGCGTAAGGAGAGAATTGGAGAATATCAAGAACTTCTCCTTCACAGAGTATCGCTGGACCTGCGAGCGCGCGGAATGTGATCCACGTCATCGATGCATGTATGCAGACATACCTCAGAAAGGATGTAGTTCAACTTCGTCGACAGCGAAGGCCCGACTTTGACCCCAGACAAAGGGGAAGATCTCGTCGTGCGAGCTGTAGCTGCTTCAGTGGAAGTAACTTGGTCGACCCTGTCCCCGTCCTGAGGGTCTTCGAGCTCCTCGTCGGATACGTTCATCCGTTCGACACGTTTCTTCAGAACTTCGATCGTCCTTTGCACCTCTTTCGCCATTTTTCTCGTTTGGTTCGCGCCGTGCTTTGCCTCACGTGAGCTAATAGATTTCGAAGCCGTCCTCTTTTCATTCCTATCGAGGATGTTGCCCTCTTCAACTAAGTCGTCTCTCAAGATCAGACGTTCCTTGCGCACAAGCGAACGCAGGTTCACTAGCCGGTCTGCGTGCATAACGTCAATCGTTCCACTACGGTTACACAGTCCAGTTCGCGTCCACGCTTCAACGATGGCTGGGTCAAGTCCAGATACCTTGAATGGGACGTCCGAGTGAGGTTGCAATGCTCTCCACATCTCGTCATTGGCGGCGGCAGCTCTGCACAATCAAGTCAGTCGGACGTCAATGCAACGGGGGTAGTCCGTACGCATGTTCGAGCGCTTGCCGTAAAAGGTCCAACTCCTCAGGAACTACCTTCCGCCTGATTGCACGAGCCATGTATTTATCCGCAAAGCGGTAGATCTCGTCGACGTTGTACAAAATATCCGAAGATGACCAGAAGAGGCCCCTAGAGATGACAATCTCAGAAAACCGTGAGATGGAATGAAAAGCCCAGTGACTTACTGTGACGAGTTGTTTATGGCCGTCTGTAGTTCCTTGGCTTTCTGGCTCGGACGGAGGTAAATGAAAGTACTGTTTTACATGGTGAAAATGCCTCGTGACGTACACTCGGGTGGAAAAGGTAATCCTGGATCAAGCTGAGCAACAGAACTACACCATACCGAACTATGTCGACCTACCGTGCCCACACGCTCTGAATCGATAGCATTGATTGCGAGGGAAGCTTGCATCGCGTTGTACGACTTCAGAGCGTAATTGTCCAAATCCATGTAAATTATGACGTGATTCATCGGGGGTAGCAAAATATCATTTTCCACATCCTCGATTCTTACGAGCCGGAGGTGAGCGCGAGTAGGTGCCAACTACATTCTTTGCCTTACCTATGACGGACCATCACCATTTGCATTACCTGGCTGAGAACATTGATAGCGCCAGGTCGTGGCCCACGTTGATTGCATAGTTGTGATGAAACATGGGCCGTGAAGTTCTTCGGGTCAATATGAAACTGGGGAACAGCAAGGAAATCTCCAATCATGGTTCCCAGTTTGCGTAGGTTGTGACTATCGTAACTGCCCCAAATTCGCATGTGGCATCCATCATCTTGACTATCAGACGTGGCCATGGGAGAGCCAGAATGAGGGCAATTGAGGACAGATTCAACCGAGTCAACATGATGGTCAGATTCTTGCTCGTCAGTTGTACGACCTAATTGGAGACCAAGTATGTTGGATGTGGGGGTGCCAGTGACAATCCACTTGTGTTGGATACTTAATTGCCGAACGAAATAGTTGATGGTGGTTGTCATATTGCCAGCGATGTGGCCTTCATCGATAACCAACCTTTTCCACCGTACCTGCAAGAGAGGAGTAACATCAGGGTCTCCAAGACAGTGACAATCTGGAACTCGGGATCCCGCCAAGCATGGGCAGGTGCAAGATTTAAGGTCATAGAGTTTTTCCGTATCGTTCTTCTCGGACTCTTTGCGAAAACCTGCTGATTATTAGCCTCTACACCAGGAGCCTCACATCCTACATACGGGTATCACTCATGATAATCAGCTAGGAAAGAACCGTTAGTCAAATATTCAAACTGGAAGCCATCATGCATCCACTCGCCTCATAATCTGTTGCGAGTTTCCTAGCATCAGGAAGATCCATGGAAGGACGGACAACGAGATATCGAACACAGTCATGACAGTGTTTGTCTATTTCAGTCTTCCACTGACCCAACAAGGTCAAAGGGACAATCACTAGGGTGGCAGAGGAGAGGTACATGGTTCGAGGACATAGACTAGGTGCAATCCGACGGCGTGGCCTTTCCAGTACTTCCGTGGCGAGCTCGATGTTGTAGTGATGATAAAAGGGCTTGTTGGCTCGTATAAATGGCCACAGATGACTGGCTTCAAGTTGATCTGCGAATGCTGAGCGACCTGTGGCGCCTTTCAACAAAGAGAAATAGTGCACAAGAAGTTCAACAAGGGATGGTACTTGTTGAACAGCTCCCCAGCCCAAACCAGCTCTATCCCTTGCAAGATCACACTCTGCGGAGGGGAAGTGACGGTAAGCTAGAGGTGTCATCACTGGTCGCACATCGACCAGGGACTCCTCTGGATCCGGGAGCTGGCTGGCAGTCGCGAGGACAAGAGCAATGATCATGACCGTCTTTCCCGTTCCTAGTACAAAGCTAAGTTACAGGCTTCCACACCTGACTCAAACATACCTAACTCTTCACAGAGTATACCAGCTTGAGATGGGGAAAACATAGGGCACTCGCGCATCACAGACATGGTCGATGGCTGGATATAACAATCGGCACCTGACATGCATGAAACGGCGATATACAATGGATCCGGAACAGGATTAGTGCTCGATTCCTTGTGGAGCATGACAGCGACCGAGTGTCGCTGATAGCCATATAGGGTGGTCCTTAGACCCCAAATTGCATCTCCGGATGCAACGTGGTGGGAGAGTCTTGTATTTTCATTTGTCAGCGGGCTCAGTATCGGGGAAGGTAGATCGCTATAAATCTCGGCCATGGTGCGGTTATCCTATTGATAATGATCAATACCAACATCAAAAAAGACTGAAGTCCACAAACAATGTTGCTAGGCAAGAAGTGCTTTTGCGGAGCACTGAGGCAAGCCTCATCTGCATCCCACAAACCATGGTTTCGCTCGATTAGCGGTACAATGTTATGCATATGACGTTGAGCTTCTTTGACGACGGTTTCAGGGCGACAGTGTAATCGTCCGTGGACATTCGGCAAGTCATTGGGAATGAGATAAAGTCTAATGAAAATTATGCGTCCACTGGCACCGAGTCTGCAGGTTGCCCGGAGAAATAGATGCTCGGTCAGAAACGCCAGCTCTCGAAAAAGTGTATCCGTTGGATGAGTAGACAAATTGCGCACGGGAAGTGAATGCCAATCACGGTTGTTGGACGCGCCGTGGCATGGTGATTCGCGGTGGTGGACAGTGACGGTTATCGTTCCGGCAGGAAGAAGGTTGCTCAACGAGAACGCGTCGGCGGTGTCTCTCGCCTGGACTACAGGTAACCTGTATCTACCCGTGCAAAACGGACAGTACGTGGATGGTAGTTGGCGTTGTGTTCCGTCGCGGGTCTGCATGAGGGGTTCGGAGGACGCGGCAGTGGCGGCACCGTGGATAATCGATAATCGTGCGAAATATTTTCTTTTTCTGGCTTCCAGTTGAGGTGCTACCCTTGCAGGTCCGAGTTAGCTTGAACGATCCTCATGGCGTCTTTGCTAAAACGTTCGTGTGGTCGCGGAATTCGCAACTCAGCGACATCGAGAACACCAAAGAAAACAGGCTTCATTCGACAAAATTCCAGCACCGTCTCTGAATCCTCCAAAGACACAATAACATGGCCGGAATACCTCGAGATTCGACGCGGCAAACGCAGATGGGAGACGGTATACTGCTCGCACTTTCCCCAGAATTGCTACCTGTTAATGCCCTTTTCTCAGGCCCTGACCATCCCTTCCTCCCTTCTCGGCCTGGTGGGTGGAGCCGCGTACTTTGGATCTCTAGAGACGGACGCGACCAAACCGATCATGGTGAGCCCAAAACTTCACGGCACGCGTCAAAGTAAATGGTGATGGTTCTTGTACCAGGGAATTGATCCCATGTTCTTTTACGGGGCTTGTACAATGGCGTGCACGGGTGAGTCAATCCAGATGTGACCACCATAACCTGGTATTCAGCGTTTCCAAGGTCTTGGATACCTTCTGGGCCCCGCAATCGGTTCAGCTTGCTGGAGGATGACTCATCGTCGTACACTCGCCTTTATAGAAGCAAAGGACCGCGAATTCTACAGACATATAGTCAAAAATCGTGTTGACCCAACGGCACAAAGTGCCAATAACCCTGTGCCGGACTACTATGGTATAGAGCTACCGATCTTTCGTCAGAGACACTTTCTGATCCATTATTTAACTATCAGGAGAGAAAATCGGCTCGCTGCACCAATACCGCCAAGTACGTGTTGCGGCATTCTCCTCCAGCTTTCCTTCTAATACAACTTCCAGTGGCTGCGAGACCAGGCCAAGTTCAGGCGGAAAGCACAGTTCTCAGAGGAATAGAAGCAGGACCACCTCGATACACCATCCTATACAGTAGTATACACAATGCATTTGTTATCCTATACTGGGACCAGGTCAGGACTGTCCAAGTAGGTATGTGACCAAGCGAGTCGATGGACATTTATCACTCCCGATAACCCTCTTCAAGTGAATAAAATATTCGAATAAGTTAAAGCAATGTTGAGATATCAGTGATAGTTGGAATGAGCGATCGGCACTAGCCATGTCCTAGCCAGCTTCTGGGATAAGATTGCAAGCACTGGGCTTCGCGGAAAAAGCGCACCAGCACAAAGCAAGCGTAGAGCCATGACCAGCGTGGCTTGAGCCTGAGCGCTTGAGCACTCGGCACTATGAAACGGACCCGTAAATCGCCATTTGCCCCACTAGCTCTTTGATCCTAGCCCGGGTCTTCCCAAAGACCGGGTTTGCATACTGCTCACCGAAAGAGCCCGAGGTGTCACCGGTGGGGACAGTTTCCCGCTCGAACTCTTTGCCGAGTGGGGGGGTTCATTTTGCGAGAACGACAGTGCATGCGCCGGTGCAGATTTAGGGTAGGGATCTGGAAACAGGTTCCGGGATTTGATGGAATTGGACGGGGGAGGGGATCGTGCACGCTTGGGATGCAGGGCTGCAGATTTTTTGTCTTCGTCCTCGTCTGGCGCGGGGCCGCTGATTGAGCGAATCTGGGGTGTCCAACGCACGTTTGGTAGAGGGGTGACGGGGATCGGGCGGGTCGCGGCCAGGGCCTCAACGTCGCATACCGCTGCCTTTTCCAATGGTCGCTCATCTGACACCTTCGACGTCGTCCGCCGTCTTCGTGCCCAGCAGATAGCGATTGCTTTATCATGTAGCATGGGTAAACCTGATCCCCTCTCTGAAGAGTGAATCTAACTAAACGTACCTAGGGCAGCCAGCGCAAAAAGTGACAGAAATACAGTGATTGAAGCGGTCGAGGCGGGTGAAAGATCCGTGCTACTCGAGCTTGATTGAGGGGTAAGTGTTGGAGATGTGACAAGCTGCGAAGTCTGTGAAGTTGGGGTGGCCTCCGGGCCAGCCAGAACGTAAGGAGAATTCATGAGTGGAGAGGACGCGCTAGCTCGAGCAAAACGTCTGAGTTAACGACGTGTCCGTCGAGGACAAAAGTAAACGAAGTAGATACACCTCGTAACTTGACTCAGGGCGAGCCTATGTAGGTCCAGAGGTATCATTACCCCCTAGCAACGCCTGCATCGCTTAACAATGCTTACACTGCCAGGCTATTCACACCTGACATTGAAGCGGGCGATTCCGTGGGAAGGTGCCCAGTGGGGACGGAGGACTCGGAGATTAAGCAGCGCATGCACCGGAACCGTGATGGAGACACGATATAGGTGTGAAGGTGGAATAAGATGCGCTGTGAATCTTTGTTGCCCAGGATATTGAAGATGTAGTC